>VZRI01004215.1:14654-66397 GCA_013397515.1 Upupa epops | reverse complement strand
AGCAACTTTATGATGAAAGGTTGAGGCAGCTGGGTCTCTTGAGCTTGGAGAAGAGGAGGCTGAGGGGTGACCTCATGAATGTCTCTAAATATGTGAGGGGTGGTTGTCAGAAGGATGGAGCCAAGCTCTTCTCGATGTCATCTAGTGATTGGACAAGGGGTAATGGGTGCAAGCTGGAACAGAGGACGTTCCATATCAATATCAGAATGAACTTCTTCACAGTGAGGGTAACGGAGCATTGGAACAGGCTGCACAGGGGTGTTGTGGAGTTTCTTTCTCTGGAGATGTTCAAGAACTGCCTGGATGTGTTCCTGTGCGACTTAGTCTAGGTTGTCCTGATGTGGCAGGGGGTTTGTACTTTATGGTCTTTCGAGGTCCCTTCTGATCCTTAATGATTCTATGTAACAACACTCCCTGTGTTTGTGTCTGTGTCTTCTGGGGTTGTTTTTCCTGCTATATGAGTGGGAGTAGTGAATTAAAATATCTTGAGGCCTTTCTTTTTTCCAAATTGTGCCAGTTGTTTCACTGTCTGAATTCAATGACAGTGGTTTTTGTTAAACCCTTTCTTTGTGTCTGATGCTTTAACTGAAATCTCTTCACTGAAACATACTTGTGTTCTCTAACCCATAATGTTAGTGGAGACTGGTGGGATATGTGGGGATTCAGATAAGGACCCACACAAATCTACACTAATACTACATCACTACAGACAGATACTTCATTCAAGCAAAACAAATTTGATTTTTTTTTTGTTTGGGTAATTTTTTTTACATTGTTTTTCCATACAAAAGGTAGGAGATCTGTGGATCCCCTTGGTAATAGAAAGTGGTGGACAGAAGAAGATTATACTGGTTCTAGAGGAAATTAGACAAATACATGGAAGGTACTAGGCATACAGAGTCCCTAGAACCTTTTTCTGAAGTGTGCTGTCATGGATAGCTCCCATCAAACATGGAAAGCATAACGTCAACTGACAGCATTATAGTACAACATTATTAATTCATGTTTGCAGTTTACCTGTGTTGTGTTAGCACCAGAAAGCTGCATTTTTGTCCAGGTGGCTGCTACCTAGTCTTAAAGGCTGAGCAGTGGTAATTATTCCTATTTTTATTTTTTTTAATTTAATTCTAATTGAATTTAATATTTAATTTATTTTTTTATTGAAGTCTGTTACCTCAATTTTTGATTCTCTGGTTTAGGTATGGCAATGTCCCCATTTTTTTCATGGTGAACAGTCTTGTAACAATTAATTCTCCTTTTCTGCAGTATTATTATGCTTTCTAGGAATGCTTTTTAATGCTTTCTAACCATAGAGCTTACAGATTTTGAGAAGATGCTTTTGCCACATGTCTCAGGCAGTTATTTTTCACTCTCTAACTTAGATTTTCATCAAGCTCTGTTTCTTATGACTATATTTACATTTTTATCTATCGGACTGCATGGTCTTTTTTTTGGTTCAGGTACTTCTGACTGCTACTAACCTTTTTCTTTGGTGTTCAGCCACGCTGACCTCCCTTTACAGCTGCTTAAGCATTTCATAATAAATGCTGTGAAGTGGCATCATGTTACCAGTGTGTTCTTCAACAGTTTCTGCACTGTGAGCATGTAGTTCTCTGAAGCATCTGTCCCCTCTAGCTTCCTTTTAACAGAAGTTGTCATTTCCACCTGAAATCTAGAATTGAATCCTTTAACTCTTGGTACTTCTCAAAGGATGCTGATGATAATGATTCCCCTTACAGATAGTGAATCCACAGTGATATTTTGGACTCCATATTTTATCTCCCACATTTTACTGAGCCAAATAAAGGGCTGCTTTTCTTCCTATGGGATTATCAGCCAGCTATTCTCTTAAGTAAGGATTGATATTACCTGTTGTGATGTGGTTTTTGTCTGTGGAACAACTGAGGTCACCTACTAATTTCTCACTGACTTCTTTTGAGATACAGCAGTCAGTCTCACTTCTCTAGTTCTTTAGGTGGTAGATTGCTATAAACAAACTCCTCTTGTTCAGGCTTGAGATTTCATGTTATGAGGATTTTGTTGCTTCAAGTTACTGCGTGGACCTAATTTAAAGCCTAATGTATCAGATTTGTTATCTTAGTTTATAAGGTTCTAACATTAGTTTAAAAGCGGGGGTATCCCACTTCCTGTCTCAAAAATTTTATAAAATGCACTTACTTTCATGTATTTGATCATTTCTATCCTCTGACCTACCCTTCACTTGAATTGTCATTGGGACACTCTCCTCAGCTGACATTCTCTGTGCAATCCTCTATGATGCATTTCACTAACTATTACTTAAATGGGCTCCTTCTTGGCTGAGAATTCCCCAGGTTCTTGGTGAAGCTGACTCTTTATTCTGCTTTCTGACAAGCCTTTTATTCTTGACCCTGTTTGGGACTGTCAGATCATTTTGGAGATCAATACTGTTTAAGTTGATGAAGCTTAAACAGTGATAGCTCACAATGAAATAGACTCCAGGTCTGATCGATAGGTCTGACCAGCTGACCAATAGGTCAACTTTACAGATACGTAGGTTCCTCTAATTGCCCATTACTTCTCCCCTGACTACAAAGGGATTTAGATATGTGTTAATACATGGACACCTACATGTAGACACCAAACATTTTGATGTCTTAATTTGAAATAAATCTAATCTTCATAAATATTATTTGAAATAAGTCTAATCTTCGTCTTTACCTTCTGTAGGGTTTCATTCTTGATCAATAATTTTCCAAACCAGAAACTGTTTTGTTTTCAACTTACATGCTGTCACATTAAGTTTATTCTGAAAGGAAGGTAACACAGAGCAAGCAAACTTATGCTGTGTTCCATGATTCCATACAGGTTTTTGGCTGTGTTTTGCAATGTTTAGGTAAGGATGACACAAAGAAACATACAGAACGACACAAGTGCAGCACAGGACGTGGACTGCTTATTATTAAGGTACTTTGTGATTTGATTGAAACCAGGAGGAGGATACAGTTGGTTGGTTGTTTTTTCCCAAAAATGTTTTAGAGATAGAAATGGGTTTTGAACAAGCAAATGACAACTAATTTGGTCCAAATGTAGAAATTCTTCCTTGTTGATGTCAAGAAAATTGCAGAATAATTTTCAGTGTGACACTTAGTCTTTACACTGTGTTATGCTAAAGAATTGTGATATTATAGTTGTAGATGGTTTCCATAGATACCTGGGATAAGACTGGCATATTATAGTAAATATTGAATTACACTGAAAATGCGCTGGCGGTGTATATTTTCAGATGACAACATCTATCTTAAAGATTTGTAGAAAAGACAAATAGAAGACTTTTTGAAAAGCTAAATTAATGGATGAACTGATGTATTGAGCAGAATATGAAAATAAAATGCTTCCACTTTTAGTACTCTTTTTTTTTCCCATGGAATTGGGGAAGACTCAAGTGCTACTCCTCACTGTCCCAATAAATTGGAATATTTCTGTTTGCCGTAAATTAAACATGGAGGGAAACAAAACAGGATTAGTTTAGTACAGAGATCTACAGTGAAAACAAAAACCTGGCCATTGTTCTTTTGGATGCTGGGTTGTTTTTTTCCAAACTAAACTTAATTCAACAGAAGGGAAGAAACCACAACAGTATGTTTTCAGAATAGTTTAGCTTTTGTGTTGTTTCTAAGCCTTTGTGCTGAATTATTACTGCAATGCTGTTATTCAAAACTGATTTTTCAATGTTTTCTTCATCATTTCTGCATTTGATTCTAAACGAGATTTCAAATAAATCAGTGTCATGGGTACCATGAACCTCAGTAGTCTTTGGAAAAGTAACTTATATCTATGTTCTCAAAGTGATTGAGTAGAAAGAACAATAGACAAGTATCAATATACATATACGTGCACAATTTTAAACTTTAGGAAGAAGAAATACATTATGTAGAAAAGACCCATTTAATAATTGTATTTCACCTAACTTTTTATAAAATGTGTAGAAAAAACTACATAATTAATACTGTGAATCTTCAATGAATGAATACATTTTCAGTTTAAACAAAGTCTTTTTTACATTAGGCAAATATTACTCTGTATTTTTTTGCGACCTAACATATATAGAGGTTAGCCTTCTCCAAAAAGTCCTACATTCCCTGAAATTCAGTTCTTAGCCCTGTCTCACAACAGGTATGGAAGAGCAGATCTGAGTTGGAACACATGAAAACTTATAGATCATTCCTTGAGGCTTTAAAAGAAATGCATTTGTTTCTTCATTACAGCTTCATTATAGTTAAAAAAAAACCAAACAAACAAAAATCTGATATAAGAGAAAGCCAATATTTCCAAGTGGATAACCTTTACATAGTATGTCATCAGATGATCTGCAGTTTACCATACATAAAAGACAGTTTAAATTAGGGATATTATGTACTATGTGAATGTACAATCCTCTTACTTCTATCAGATTCCCCCAGTAAAAACGTACATTTAGTACAGCATGACATTCAATCACAGAATCACTTTGGTTGGAAAAGATCCTTGGGATTATCAAGTCCAACCGTTCACCCTACTCTACAAAGTTTACCCTTAAAACACATCTTTCAACACCACATCTAAATCATATTTAAGCATAGCCAGGGATGGTGACACAAACATGTCCCTGGGCAGCGAATGCCTGTCTCCATTGCCAATATGTTGTCATGCTTTTGAAAGAAAAGTTAGTGCAAAGGGTGAGAGGCCCCCAAAAGATATTAAACAGGACATCACTCATTTATTGTGCCCTTATGTGAACCCTTAGATCCAATTCAAAACATAATAGACAAACAAATACTGAGGGAACTTCGCAATATTGCCATGTATTAGTGTCACTTGATTGTCCACTGAAAGCCATGTGAAGAGGTTATGGCAGATAGTATATTGTGTCTCTGTGAACAATAGTCAAAAGTTGATTGTCCATAGGAACAATATGAAACATTCTTTATTCCTGGATTATGTTAAAATCTTTCTAATTGCATATGAAAAGTCTGAATCAAAAAGACTAGCTGTGTTTTGTGGATACTCAGCAAGAAACAAAATACAAATCCTATTGCTTTAAATGAGAACCAGGCCTAAGAAAATGTCTATTCCACACAGGTGATACTGCAAAGTACGCAGCATCCTTGCTCAGTTACAGGTCAGATTGTGTAATAGTTGACTTTTATAGAAAGAAAAGTGAAATCCCCCATTATTTTTTCTTAATCTATGTAAGGCTGCCATTGTCTCTCCCCCTTCAAAATACATTTCAACTAAAATAAGGTAAAAAGTAGACAATATGGGACATCACAGTTATTTTTTTTAGTTACTTGTGAGATCTTGCATTTGCAAATATTTCCTGCTGGCCCTGATATTCAAATTTAATTTTTTTCTATTCACTTTTCAAAATATTTCTAATGTATAGACTCACTGTGAAGAGCAAGCGTGTTAGGACTAAAGAAAACTGTGAGCTTTCTAAACCACCAGGGAAAGAAGTTTGGTTTAGGTTGGTTACAAATTTTGCACTATGCTTTTCTAAATCATCTATTTCCTTCTATATGCATCCAGTCTTATACCACTGTTGATGTCACCAAATGATATTTTAGGAAAACATACTTTATGCTGAACAAGATATAGAGTAAAGTAGACAAGCTGCTAACTGTCCACATCCATACACAAGCAGCTCATGAAATTTAACTATTGTTTTGAATTATTGATTTCTTGCTTAGATTAACCAGCTTCTCCATAATCACTTGTAAAACTAATGCATTATAATTAGAGGATGATATAAGTAATGGAAATTGGTCTCATCAAATAATTATGCTTCTCAGTTTGAAAAATATTAATGTGTTTCCTACCTAATGGGTGACAAAAGAGATAATTTATAATATCTTTCTCATTTGCAGCTATTTCATTATGTAAAGAAGAATTATTTGCACATTCTTCTATGTGTGTGAAATGAACAAATTTTCTTCTGTTTAACCAGTTTATCCAGAAAATATTTAACTGCAGGATGCAATAGGAATCTTTCCAGTAAGAAGCATCATGTTCTCTACCTCTATTTTACAGTAAATGTTTATAGTTTTCCATATTCCATCCATATGGAATGCCATCCATAGATAGACTGATTTCTTTTTTGCTCCTTACTGATTCACTAACCTGTATTGGCTTTTTGGTTTAATGTTCCTTCCTGAGTAAATTATCACCACTTGAACAAAGAACAAATAGGGCAATTTTTTGTAGCATGAGTGGGTACTGTATTTATGTAGAAGATAGATTCTGGAATTAGATTAAGGAATGCATAGACTGGGATCAGAGGCAGAACGGACAGATCTTCTGAAGACACAGGCCTCTGAAAAAGAGCAGTGACCTCTGTGGGCCCTCAGTTTCATGTTGAATATGGAATGGAATGACAAATACTAAATGTAGAACTAAACACTACAAAAATAACCAAGCCCTAAATAAACAACAAGAGTAACCAATCAATGTCCTAAATTAGCAATAGGACAGGAACTAGGGATAGTTATTTAGTGAACTAGTAAAGCTAGCCAAAGTGAGTCTAAAAAGAGCCTCAAGTGCTGAATATTTCTTTCCAATGCACGCCTTCCACAGTCTTAAATAAAAGGTCAGTTTAAATCAGACAATTTATGCAATTAATATCAGAGAAAAAGGGCATTAGCACATTATTAGAGACAAAGGATAAGATCTCAAATTGATAGAAAAGGAAAGGTCAGAGATTATTTATGAAAATCTCCAACTTAGCCAAGTAGTTTCTAACGCTCTTTCTTTTTCTGAGGCTTATCTTACTTATTGTAGTTGCATTTATTGTGGTTGACATCTGAAAATGTTCTGAAAACAATCAATACAGAAACTCAAAGTTATCTGCTGGGCCTAACAAATTCTGTTGTAAATACATGCAGATGCATCTGTAGCAGTATTAGAATTGCTAACTGTTATCTTTAGTCCACGTATGGAAAGACATAGCAAAGAAAAACTAGGGACTTCATGAAAAAAGGGGGAAAATCGTTAATAAGTCAAATTATCTTCAGGTCTCAGAGACATACTGAAGCAAATTAAAAAAAATCTATGTGTTTGCAAGAAAATGTCAATTAATATAATGAAAACAGAGTATTGTATGCATTTGTCTTCCTTTCTTTCCAGTGTGGTAACATCTATTGTGAAGAGAAGAGAAACAACAGTTGAAATATCTGTGAAGTAATACAAGATTTACATTGCTTTGCTTTCATTTTTCTTAAGCAAGCAAGGAGAACAGTCTCTGGATTAATTCACACAGTGGTCATATTGGTGAATAGAGTAAATTAACAGTTCTTCACTGTCCAAAGGAAATTGTGCATAGAACAGGTTTTCACTGTCATCTCACCTGGATCTATCAATAATGTTCCTAAAAACAACCCAATTCAAATAAACAGAAATTGTATTTAGTGAGTAAAACCTGAATTTAGTAGTATTACCAGCTTAAATGTGAATGTGCCAAGTAACTCTATCAGTAGATACGCATACGTTCATAGGGACAAAAGTAGAGAGCAGTTCTTAAAAGATCCATGTCTATAACAGATCGCTACATGGGTATGATTAAAAAATCTGATTTTGTTATTAAATGTGTATGTATTTATGTATATGAATAGATTAATAGGAAATTCAGAGAATAATTAGTCAAGAGCTGTGGTTGACATACTGATATCATTTTTGAACAATGTAGCTCAAGAAATTAGCAATCTAATGAGTGTGGAAGAAAAAGATAAGCAGAGATCTATAAAAAATGGTTTGCAAGGAAGGACTAAAAAATGTTACAGTACTTAGTTTAAAAATAAGACAAGAGTTAGGGATACAAAAGCTGTCCGCAAATGCTTAAAAGTTACCAAAGGGAATAATCCACCATGAATGTGGATAAGGTAGAATACAATGGGTTTGATTTGCAAGAAGATTAGACACTAGGAGAAGCATTCTAGTCATAACAACACTAAACCATGGAATGTATTTCCTGGGAGACACCATAACTAAAGATTTTGCAAGACTATATCCTGTAAAAGTATTTAAGTCATCCTCTTTTGAGATGTGCAGAACTTCTTGAGGTCTTAACAGAAGTTTATTTGAAGACATTGGCAAACATGAAAAACTTAATAATGGTAGTATCAGGTAATAAAATATAAAATCAATATAATATATAATAATATAATGTAATAATAATATAATAAACCTAAGTGAAAGATCCATTCTTCTGTATTTTCAAGCAGGACTCTTAGCAACAGTGGTCTACTGGATTTCAGATGTCACAGTGATAAACCAGAAATACAGCTGGTTACGGGAGAGGGGTGAGTAAAGCAACTTAAAGCTTTTCAACTCTTAATCAGAGCAAACCAGCACTTTTGTCCAGTTTTCTGCTAAAACAGAGCATAAGAAGCTGGGAGGGGATACAGCCAGGATAGCTGATAGACCCTAGCCAAGTGGATGTTGGATACCATGGAATCATAGAATCATTAGGGATTGGAAGGGACCTCGAAAGATCATCTAGTTCAATCCCCCTGCCACAGCAGGACCACATAGATCAAGTTGCACGGGAAAAGATACAGACAGGTCTTGAACATCTCCAGAGAAGGAGACTCAACAACACCCCTGGGCAGCCTGTTCCAATGCTCCGTTACCCTCACTGTGAAGAAGTTCATTCTGATATTGATATGGAACCTCCTCTGTTCCAGCTTGCATGCATTACCCCTTGTCCTATCACCAGATGACCTTGAGAAGAGCCTGGCTCCATCCTTCTGACACCCACCCCTCAAATATTTATAGACATTCATGAGGTCACTCCTCAGCCTCCTCTTCTCCAAGCTCAAGAGACCCAGCTGCCTCAGCCATTCCTCATAAGTGAGGTGTTCTATTTCCTTCATCATCTTCGTTGCTATACACTGGACACCATCTAGCAGCTGTCTATCCTTCTTGAACTGAGTGGCCCAGAACTGGACACAATACTTCAGATGCAGCCTCACAAGTGCAGAGTAGATCAGGAGAAGCATCTCCCTTGATCTGCTAACCACAGCCCTTCTGATGCACCCCATGGATGCTGTGGGCTGGCTGTCTTGACTACAATAGCACATTGCTGGCTCTTAGTAATTCTGCTGTCCACTAGGATCACCAGGTACCTTTCTCATACACTGCTGTACAATAGGTAGGTCTGCAACCAATACTGGTACCTGGGGTTGTTCTTGCCCAGATGGATGACTCTACACTTACCTTTGTTTTACCTCATTAAGTTTATCTCTGCTCAGCTCTCTAGCCTGTCCAGGTCTCACTGAATAGCAACAGTCTGGTGGGATGTCGGCACCACCACCCAGCTTTGTGTCATCAGCAAACTTGCTAAACATACACCCTAATCCCTCATCCATTAGGCTGCTGTAGACAGTATATCAACTGGGAAGCCGGCTAGAGATGGAGGAGGGATCACTCCCTTCACTGAGCACTAAGCTCTGGGTTGTTATTAATGCAATATAATTTTATATTACACAGTATCACAGTAATGTTGAGGCTGGAAAAGACCTTAAAGATCATCCAGTCCAACCTAAAACCAACCAACCAAATCTAACATCTGACATCTAGATCATGCCACTTCGCACTTCATTCAGACTAACCTTGAACACCTCCAGAGACGGCGACCCGACCACCTCCGTGGGCAGACCCATTCCAAAATCCGATCACTCTTTCAGTGAAAAATCTTTTCCTAAAGTCAAGTCTAAACCTCCAAAGATGGAGCTTAAGACTGTGACCCGCTGTCCTGTCTCCAGTGTCCAGGCAGAAAAGATCGACCCCTGCCTGACCATAAGCATCTTTTAGGTAGTTATAGACAGTGATAAGGTGACCCCTGAGCCTCCTCTTTTCCAGGCTAAACAGACCCACCTCCATCAGCCTCTCCTTGTAGGGCTTACTTCCAGGCCCTTTACCATTCTAGTTGCTCTTCTCTGGACTCGTTCCAGCACCTTGACATCCTTCCAAAACTGAGGGGCCCAGAACTGACCACAATACTCCAGGTGCGGTCTAACCAGTGCCAAATACAGGGGGAAGATAACCTCCCTCTCCCTGTTGGCCACACCATTCCTGATACAGGCCAGTATCCCATTAGCCCTCTTGGCCACCCCGGCACATTGCTGACTCATGTTACTGTCCACCAGTACCCCCAAGTCTTTTTCTACCCAAGTACTCTCCAAGATCTCCATTCCCAGCCTATAGTTCTGCTTGGGGTTCTTATAACCAAAATGCACTACTCGACAATTGGACTTGTTAAAACACATCCTATTACAGTCTGCCCATCTCTCCAGTCTATCCAAGTCCCTCTGCAGGTGCGTCCTACCCTCCAACAAATCAACACGGGCATCCGCAAAATTTGCTCACAATGGATTCCAAGCCATCATCAATATCAGCAATGAAGATGTTGAACAGGACCGGACCTAACACTGACCCTTGGTGGACACTACTAGTAATAGATTGCCAACTAGACACGACACCAGTAACCACCACTCTCTGGGCTCGTCCATCCAACCAGTTCCTGACTCAGCATAGAATATTCCTGTCAAAGCCCATTGCTGCCATCTTAGCTAGGAGTATATCATGGGAGATCATGTCAAATGCCTTACTGAAATCTAGGTAAACCATGTCCATAGCCTTCCTCTCCTCGACCAGTCAATTCACCTGCTCATAAAAGGAGATCAGGTTAATCAGGCAAGACCTGGAAAGCGGTTTAGCAAGCTCATCAGCCAGCTCCCTCATCACTCTGGGGTGAATCCCATCCGGTCCCATGGACCTGTGGGGGTGTAAACGGATCAGCAGGTCTCTAACTAGTACCTCTTGAATAACAAGTTGCCAATTAGATGCTACACCATTTAGCACCGCTCTCTTTGTGCCTCCATCCAACCAGAATGCTATGCATCATTAATGTTATTGATAGTTAACATTATTTTTTCCTTGTGTTGGACAACTAAACTGTCCTACTAATTTGATGGCTTTTTATGATGGTTTTGCAGCACAAGTGGACAAGGGAAGAGCAATAGATGTCATCTACCTGGATTCATGTAAAGCATTTGACACCAATGTATCCAATGACATCCTGGTCACCAAACTGGAAATTCATGGACCTGATGAATGGACCACTCGCTGGATAATTAATTGGCTGGATGGTCATACTCAGAGTTGTGGTCAACTCTCTGAGGCTGAGCACCTCCCCTTATGGGGACAGGCTGAGAGACTTGAGGTTGTTCAGCCTGGAAAAGAAAAGATTCTGGGTTATATCTTAGAGTGGCCTTCCAGTTCAGGAAAGCTGTGGAGGAGCTGTTTCCATTGGCTTGCAGTGGTAAGAACAGGAGTAATGTTTTCAAGCTGGAAGTCGGGAGGAAATTCTTCACAATGAGGGTGCTGAGACACTGGAACAGGTTGCCCAGGGAGGTTGTGGATGCCCCTTCCCTGGCAGTGTTCAAGGACAGATTGGCTGGGGCCTTGAGCAACCCAGTCTAGTGGGGGGGTCCCTGCTCATGTCAGAGGGGCTGGAAATAGATGATCTTTAAGGTTCCTTTCCAATCTGAACAATTATATGAATGAATCTCAGCCCTTGAGTTTTCTAGCTTTTTCTTCTGATTCTCCTCATTCCACCAGGGGAGGGGAATGAATTGCTTGGTGTTTGTTTGGTGGCTGATTTTAAAGAATGGTAACTTGATACAGATTGAAAACAAACATACTTGGCTTGCTGAGCTAGCTTGTCTAGGCAAGTCTGTCACTTGACTCTCTGTTAGCTGTATCTGGAGGGGAAGGGATCTTCTGCTGGTGGCTACAGCACTTTGCAGGCCTGTCATTAAGGTCTGTATCAGGAAACCTTGTCTGTGCATACTTGTGTTGCAGGATTCTTTTTTAATTGAAATTCCAGCATAACTATTTTAGAAGAAAAGCTAGAACTAGAAAGGGTGTGGTTAGTACATCAAGAAGTTTTCACTTCTCCCTCTACTCTGCCCTGGTGAGATCATATCTGGAATCTTGTGTCCCATTCTGGGCGCCTCAGTTCAAGAAGACCATAGAATTGCTTGAGATAGTCCAGCACAGAACCACAAAGCTTTTATCTTAGTAAAAAGGAGACTAAGGGGTGGCCCCATGAATGTTAATCAATATGGAAAGGGTGGGTATAGGGAGGAAGGATCCAGACTCTGCTCAGTGGCATCCAATGACAGGACAAGGGGCAACAGGTGTCAGCTAGAACAGAGGTGGTTCCACATAAATACAAGATGAAACTACTTCACCGTGGGGAACAGGCTGACCAGGGAAATTGTGGAATCTCCTTCTCTGCAGATGTTTAAAACCCACATGGACTCTTCCTGTGTGATTGGATGTAGGTGATCCTGCTTTTGCAGGGGGACTGACATGAATGATCTATCGAGGTCCCTTCCAAACCCTGGCATTGTGTCATTCTGTAACATTCTGTGATTTGCCCACTGTCGGAATGTGTAAACTGCAACAAAAGAAGTATGGGGGTAGTATAACTTATAATATTTACCTTGTACATCCATGAGCAGCTTTAATGGGTGGGGTAAGAAGTTAGTCAGTCTCACAAAGTGTAGAAAATATATGTTTCTTCTCTCTACAGCACCTCACATGGAAACACTACCATCTCATCTGTATGATAGTTCTGTAATGAATTCATCATACTTAACAATCACAGAACTACATTCCATCCAGTATGCGATCTATTGTGTGAGATACTACATATAAAGAATAATAAGATTTTCATCACATCAGTAAAGATAACAGAACTGGAAGGGAAAATTCACTTACTCACAGACTCACATGGGTTGGAAGGGACCTCGAAACATCATCTAAGTCAAATCTCCCCTGCTGGAGCAGGGTTATTGCCAAGCTGAAAAGCAGTCTAATAAATCATGGTGAATTTGAGAGAATAAAGCATAACATTGCTTTAAATCTTAATAAGATTTATTTAAAATCTTGAAAATGGAAGATATTTGGGACTGGTTTCCTTTTAAAATAAAGTCATTCCTATGACAACATAGTATAAAGGCTTTTGGTGTGTGTAAATATATGCCAAGCTTCTATCAGAAGTAAACATATAGAAAAAAAATGTGGCTGCAATTGGTAGGTGGTTATAAAAATAATAGCAAAGCTTACCATAAACTTACACTAAATTGCAAAAAGTTGTTTCTGGGATAAATGAATTTTCTGGAAAGAATGTGAAAAAATGCATGAGCAGATGCAGAAATCTGTTTTTTTTTTCCTAAAGTTTTCCTATCAAGTTATTTTATAAAAAAATAAATTCAAAATTGTTTGATACAGAGTCTAAGAGTTGTAATTGAGGACAGAGCTTAACTTTATTTAATCACTGAAAGAAACTCACAAACACAATGAACTTGTAAAAAGGATTTTTTTAAAAAAAATATGAAATATATAGTATGCAGATCCAACTCACATATGTTTATTGATTTTCATCCTATGTTCTAAGCTCTATTATACATTGAAGATAAAGTTTGCCCATCTGTTTTAATATGAATGATTCAGTTCTTTGGAACAATTCTATGCAAACTAAAACACACAAATTGCTAAGCATACTGGGAATTAAATCACTCTATTAGAATGACACAATCATAGAGTGGTTTGAGTTGGAAGGAGTCTCAGAGATCCAACTCCCAGTTTCAACCCCAAGTTGGAATTTCTGTTCTTGACCTCTGCTTGTTCTATGGACTTTTCTAGAAATGTGTATTATTCATCAAGTGAAATTTTAAATGTGGGCTTGATAATGCTGCAAAAATCGCTGTCTGTACTATATATTGGTCTAATACAATAGACAGACAAACTGAATTAGTTTCAGATAGAAACTGAAAATGTACTTCATCTATCTTATTGCTACCTAGGAATACAGATGCTAGTTTATTGTCTCATATGATTTTTAAACAGAAATACTAAGACATCATTTCATCCTTTTTCACTTCATTTTCAGCTAATCATAAATTAATCCCTTAATCCCTTAATCAGTGGCCATTGGTGGTTGTCGTGTTAAAAACAGATCATGTCAAGCTGAGGCTTTGACAATTACTGACTAGAAGAGCTTGAATTTAAATTAGTTTCAAATACCAGGCATCTTGCCTGAACCATATAAGTTTTTAAACTGATTGTTTGACTATACAAATTTTTGTTTTCTTTTTAAATCAGACCTCTAACTGTTGTTCCTGAACATAGCCAATATACAGAGAAATGTTGCTTCATGCTGCTGACATTGATATGACAAACACAATTCCACAGCACTCTGATGATTTGAATGGCTATTTAAAATTCACCCCCCCACACACACACACTAAAAATCAGAACAAGATGGTAGACTTTCTAAAACTTGCCCAACAAAGCTCTGAATACTAGGCATCCTTTTGCAGTATACAGCACAGAACATCAGAGCTGTCTGGGAAGAGGCTTTGTTTCCAATGCTAAAGGAGGAAGATGACAAATGAACTGGTCCTGTTAAGAAGTTATGACCTGGTGTTTAGCAGAGGATGTTTACAAAAGTCAAGGTAGAGAGAAGGCCACCTGCAGAGTACAATTCAGGCTGGAATTGGGAAATGTCATATGGAATTTAGCTACAGGTCTTTCGTATTTAGACTCTCTGAATCTTATAGTCATGGTCTGGACATTCAAAAATATGAAGTATTTAAAATAATTTTTGTATGAGAATTATGTCTTGACATTCTTATTTCCAAATGAAAATCTTCTTGTAATGGAACACTCAAATGTAGAATGTAATCCAGTTGTGCCACCATAAAAGAAAATGAAAAAAACCTATTTGAGACATTAAAAGATAGTTAACATCTCATAAAAAAATACAATAAATATTATGAATAGCCAATTTTCAAAAATAGTTTTCCTGTGTTTTGTCTTTCAAAAGCTTATTTTAGGCCCACACAGCTGATAGCAAAACACCATGCCGCCACTTGCTCACTTCTGTACCCCATGTTATGGAGAGGACAAAATATAGTAAAAGGCTGGAGGACTGAGACAAGGACGGCTCACTCACAATCATTTTAATAATTTCAATAAAATACTTTTTCTTTCATACTTTGCATGATTTCTGTGGTTACCACAGACAAGCTTTCTATCCTATATTAAGTTTTTAATTTGCAACTTTGACCCAAATATGTTTAAAACTTTACGATTCCGGGACTGTAATTGGACTAAGGAAAAAATACAGACACTGAAAAATATAAATACATGCAGTTTTTATAGATTAAATAACTCACTCTCAAACTTCAAAAGTTGCTTTAATGTTGTTTTAAAATTACATACTATAGCTTTGGTTTTTAAACTCAGATTTTTCTGATATGAACTGTTGCACCTCAATCAGTCATGCAGAAACCCCTGAAGATGACACTGAAAAAAACAAAGAAGAAAAGAAAAACAAAACAAAACAAAACAAAAAAAACCATAAAAGCAGTCATTAGTAGTAGGTAGTTTCATAATGAACATTTGAAGAATACATTTGAACATGTATTCTTGTAAAAACATCTAGCTAAACTGTTAATAAAACTTCTTGAAATTACTGCAAGTGGTGCTTTGAAACTTCAAATCCTATACTGCTTCAAATTCACCTATTATCTCAGTAGCATGTTATCTTTGTTGACTTTTAGAAGCCCCAGGAGCTTTTAGTAATACAGAAGTTCTTACTATGCTCATTGAGTCTAAGCCATTTAACAGTTATGCACCTCATCATCACCATATTTTAATATCAAATACATTGACACAAAATAGACATTTTTGACTGAACTTAATATGGATCTGTTTTACTGAGTGTTTTAATTAGATAGAGTTTAATTTGATCTGTATTGTACTGCACTGTGGGGTACTTGTATGTAGACAGTTGTGTGACTGCAATTTGGGTTTTTATATTGCATTTTTATTGAAATAACCCTGTTAAACATTCCAAGTAATGAATCAATACAGATAGTAGAATATATGAGATGTGGTAGAACATAAATCTGAAGCAGCAAAACTGATGTTAATTGGTGTGTCACAAAAAGAAGGAATCTTTCACTTTAATTTGCACCTGTAATGGTAATGTGTACAGAATTTTTTATGCTGTGTCTACAATAGCTATTTTTGATTTCTTTCTCAAACAGATCTGTTGACTCTAAAGGTTACATATAAAATCTTCAGCACAAATTTAATAGCTGTAATGGCTCCATTCATTGCTACAGTTCAGGAAAACATTAGCATATGTTTACATTCAAGTCCTTTTCAAGAAAGCTGTTACATTTTTGTTTCAGTTTAGATATGTACATAACCTTCAGTTATATCAATGTGATATATCTTTCAGTGCTTTTCTGAATGGGAATTATTTCCTAAATGGATACCTTTTATTTCCAAGAATTCACTACTCTGGATATTGAGGCAGAAGAAAGGACCATTTTCTCTTTTAATTCAAAAAAACCCCATGTTTAGAATCAGAACTTCATGACTATGTTACATTGAGCATTTACTGGAGTGATGTGGTGCTCAGTGACAGGACAAGAGGCAATGAGCACAAGTGGAAATAACAGACATTTCATCTAAATGTCAGGAAACATTTTTACTGTGAAGGTGACTGAATGGTGGCACAAGTTGCTCACAGCGACTGTGGAGTTTCCATCCTTAAGGATACTCAAAACCTGTCTCAACATTGCCCTTGGCTCTAGGTGACCCTACTCAAGCAGCACGAACTTCAGAGTTCCCTTCCAACCCAACTATTCTGTATTTCTGTGAAATGTTACATCTTGGAGAATAAAACACTTCTGTTGGTGAATAAACTCACTTAAATTTGTAACTCTAATTCTGAGAAAGAAAATATGAAAAATCCTACATACATAAAACATATGTCATAAAAGCATATCCACATTGATAGAAATAAGTGCAGATAATCAAATTATTAATCTGTAAGACATTCTTCTCTTATGAAACCTCTTGTGACCAAAGTACAGCCACACACATTGCAGAATCACAGAGTTATTGATGATGCAAAGGCCTCCAAGCTCAAGCCTAACCTAGGACCTAACATCACCATATCAAACAGGCCAACACACTAAGGGCTACATCCAGTGTTTTTTTAAATGTCTCCTGGGATGATGACTTCACCACCTGCCTGGGCAATCCATTCCAGTATTTATTCACTCTTTCTATGAGGAACTGCTTCCTAGCGTGCAACCTAAACCTTTCCTGGCACAGCTTCAGGCCATGTCTTCTTGTCCTGTCGCTGGTTGCCTGGGAGAAGAACCCAAGCCCCACCTGACTACAACCTTCATTCAGGGAGTGTAGAGAAGCAGAAGGTACCCCCTGAATCTCCTCTTCTCAGGACTAAACAATACCAGATCCTTCAACATCCCTTCATCAGATTTTCCCTCCAGTCCCTTCCCCAGCCTTGTTGCTGTTCTCCAGACCCCCTCCAGTACCTCAATCACTTTCTTGAAGCAAGGGGCCCAGAACTGCCCCCAGTATTTGAGGTGAGGCCTCACCAGCCCAGTTGGTGGGAATACCTAAGTCTAAATTGGTTGTGCATTAGTGCCTGCAATCCAAGCACACAAACCAGCTCTTGCCAAGAATTCAACAGGCAGTGAATCAACCCTGCTAAAAAGAAAACAATTTATTGAACACACAACCAAGAAGCAAAGGAAAAATCCCCAAATAAGTAAAAGAAATTAAAACACTAAAAAAAAAAGAAACACTATCCCAATGCCATTCCATACACTCTGAGAGAAATAGGAGACAGTTAACACATTGGGTTTTGGCTTCAGATGAGAAATACAATCTAATTAGAGGGAGAATTCAGCCATCCCTTCCATTCATAGAACTCAACAGTGCCCCTGAGGCTGTCTTACAACTTGATGCTTGTGGAAAATTCTGTTTTCCAGTCCTTTTCTAGGCCTCCTTGGAATTAACCCTTGCAAGAGAGGTCAAGGGTAACAAAAAAGGCTTCTTCAAATAAAAACTAAAATGGTAAATGATAAATATACCATTAACCACTTCACAGAGAATAATGCAAAAAATGATAAAGTAAATTTTGAGTTTTAAATGGAAGAGGAGGTCTTATCTTGGCCTATCTGTTCTTTATGTTCTATTTCCTTCCTTCGTTCCTTCCTTCCTTCCTTCCTTCCTATCCTTGCTTACATCCTTCCTTTAAAATCTTTGCCTACCTGGACTCCTCAAACAGAAAGTAACTAACATGAATTTATTTCTGATTTCACGATGGATAAGGGAAGTAAACTTGTAAAAAGAAGGAGGTAAAAAGAAGGGGGAAAAAAATCTATGGATGCAGACAAAAATGAAAAATTAATATGATATTTACAATTTTTTCTTTGTGTGTTACAAGAATCTTTTAGCTGTTAGAACAAACACAAATATACGGACAGCTGTAGGGAGACATCCATCATTTGATTTGGCTTTTTATTAATAATATATTTTGACATACTCCCTAAAATTTCATAGTCAAAAACTTGTCTGTCAGTTAAGTACTACATACAGGAAAGCCAGCGAAATACAAGAAACTCCAGGAGGGTAGTAGATCAATGATGTGCATAGTAATTATGCTGAAGTGTTTCTCAAAGCACTCAAAGCAGCTTTGTATTCATGCTAAGCAGAGAAGCTGAACCAGGTAAACAAATCAGCCAATTCACAGTATCCTTGATCATAGAAAACTCTTTGAAGATTGAAAAGTGACTACTGCATTATTTTCTCAATAATAATTTATTGAAAAGCTGTGCTGGACTGCTTCTCTGTGTGTCTCCTAGAATAAATAACAAAATCCAGTGTGGATTGGAATTCATAGATTTTTGTTGTTATACAGAATGTTCTGTTTTCCCATTAGAATGTCAGAATAGAAAGAGAAGCAAAGACTATAGTTCACTATACCAAGTGGCACGGAAGAAAAACCACACCACATAGTCTTATGATCAGTATTTTGCTAACAGGTGAAGAAAGAACAACATTATAAGAGAAAAAAGCAAGTTCTTCTGGACTGCTTTGTTTTGCTCATCTTCCCTATGATCTCTGTTTTCCTTCACTGTGCCAATTCATCCAAGATAACTTCAAATTAATTTTTAAAAGAGAGCATTCTCACACTTTTCTCCTAACTAGGCTTTTTTTCTTAATCTTCTTCTGCAGTGTTTACAGATTAAACCTCCAAAATTTCTCCAATCATTTATTCATTATCTAAATTTCCCCTTAGAAAAAGAAATAAAGATTTCTGTTACTACCAGAGACTAGCAAGTAACAACTGTACCATAACTGAAAGTTATGGACTTCTATAAACGAGTCAGCTTTCCAGTACTCTACCAATATCCTTGTCTAAGTCTTTATCTTCCAGAAGGCAACATGGTTACATTAATATTATTTTAGTTGTATCAATATTGTTCTAGTTTGATATACCAGTAGTTCTACAGTTCTTTTGTAAGCATTACCTCTAATCTCCAAATACTTTTTACTAACAATAATATTTTGTATGCATATTTTAGTCAGTAAGAAAATGAACAAAGAAAGGAAATGCTAAAGAAATAGAAAAAACTTTCTTAAGTGTAGAAACCCTGCTTGTGAAGAGCAAAGATACTTTTTTCTTGGTATATGCTTTGTACTTCTTCAAAGGTTCTTTTTCTTGGTGTATGCTTTGTAGTTTTTAAGAGTAGATACTCAATTTGGAATGAGAGTGTCAAAATTGCTCACAAATGAAGGTTCTGTGTAACAGATGAAAACCTCAGAAAATAAACACTCATGGACTTCTTTGTCCTTCGGTGCTGATTCCAAGAGAGTCTGTCAAACGGTATCCAAAACATGTCAAAATCTGCACTCTGGTAGACCAAGGAGGTAGTTTTACTGATCCCTCTCCTTACTTCCCCAAGAACTGCAAACTTTAGTGTCTCATGGCCATTAAACCCAAGATATCAACCAGCTTTCACATCTCCCACTAGTCCTTCTCTGTTCAATAACAGAATGTCTAGTAGAGAGCCTTCCCTAGTTATCTTACCTACCAGTTGCATTAGGAAGGTCTCTTCCACAGGCTCAAAGAGCCTCAGGGATTATTTCCTCTATACTGTGGTATATTTCAAGCAGAAATCTGGAAGGTTGAGGTCCCCCAAAAGAATAAAAGCATATCCTTATGCTGTTTCGAGAAAAAAACTTTACTTACACCTTAAGTAAAACAATTAAGGAATCTTCAGTTTCATGGTGAACAGAAAAGTAGCATAACCTTCCACTTAATTGAGAAATACATCACAGGTATCTTTCCAATCATGGCACAATCATTAACCATGAAAGCAGAAAAACCTGTAGTCTCAACAATCCATGTGATGTGTAATACAAAATGCATTCCAGATTGACGCTTTACCATATTTCATTCCTCTAAACTTAACAGTTGGAAAACTGTGGTTTGAGCTTGGTTGGGTTCTGAAACATGTGGATAGGAGCTAAACTGACATCTGTGAGAATCATAGAATTACAGAATGTGTTGTGTTGGATGGAACCTCCAGTGGTCATCTAGCCCAACCCCCTTGCAGTGAGCAGGGACATCCTCAACTAGATCACCTTGGATTTCTCTGTGCAATCCCATTTTAATTTGGGAATGGGGAGGAGATGGCAGCCAAACTGCAGCCTCAGCTCTGTGAATGATGAAAGATGGGAAAATCCTAGTGGACAGTCCTGGCCTCAGAACACAGTGGGAGGTAGTGCTGAGTTGAGGTGATCTGGAGATCAGCAGGCCTGAGAAAGCCATCACAGAGGAAAGCTAGCAGTGGCAGAGGCAGACCTGATTTGGAGAAGACCTGTGAAGGGGGATTTCATGAGGCTGAAGCCCCATCCATGGATAAAGACTGAGGGAGTGTCCCTGGGGAGTGGGAAGGGGAGATGGCTGTCGTGGTGTTGCAGCTTGAAAGGACTGACCTAATTGTTTGCCCCTGAAGGCAGATAACAGAGCTAGGAATCTGAAGGGGCTTGTTACCTGGCTTGTATTGTTTGCCATTAGAAGTGATTTGTTTTGTGTGTTGGACAATATATGGGGAAACGGGGGCTTGCTGTTTCTCAGAATTGATTTCTCTCTTTTTTGTGCCTGCTAACCTTTGTGGTAACTTAGCCCTCCTTGTTGTTTTCAGCTCATTAGCAATTTCCTAATTAGTTCATCCTAGACTTGGCCAGCTGCTCAACCAGTGACAAAAACTAGCATTATGAGTGTATGTGGTACATTTCCAGAGTCTGAAATTAATTTGTATCACATAAACTGAGTTTGTGTAAAGGAAAATATGAATGAATGTCTTTCAAAGCACTTTGCATCCATAGTTCTTTTGTAAATATATTGCATGCTTCTGTATCTTAATCAGAAATGCAATTCACATATCACAATTGTGAAGCTGAAACTTGTTTCTTATCTTAATCAATACAGCTTCACAATCTGACTACTGTCATGTCAGTACATCTCTTCTAGTCAATGTAGAAACTCAAATACTATTTCAGAGAATATAGTGTTTTCCAGCAATAGCTAAATACAAGATTTGACTGATTTTATCTTCATTGATACATAGCCTTATAAACCTTACTGAAATTAATAAGAGTCTAGCAAACAAAAGTAGTAGCATTTTCCATGCTACTTTAAATTTGCTGTGTGCAAGTTTAAACAATTATTGAAGTACAGGTTTGTGAAGAATCCAGTTGTTAGACTTTAAAATCAATATTTTAATCAATATTAATGACTCTGTAATAATCACTTCTGAGCATATGGAAGTCATCTCATCTATCCATAATGTGTGAATACTTGTGTATGAGGAGTCATGAAGCATCTACAACTAAGAAAAATGTCAACACTGTATGAAATCAAATTTCGCTTTAGTTTCTCGAATGAGAGCTAAAGTAGAGAAAACATTGTGAGAATTTCAAGTCCAAGACATCAGAACTGATTAATTTGTGATAGGTGTTGAAGTGATTACCAGTGAGTTCAGAATAAACAGTTTCAGTGGGATATCAAGAGCACTGTTTGCCTTGGCCTCAGTGAGAGTAGGGCCTAGATGCAGGTGGCTTCAATTATGGCACTTCACTGGTATCCAGGGAAAATACAGGAAAAGCAATTTTTCAGTGAGTCAATAATGAGGTTTTGTGGTTTTGTATTACAGTGGTTTTTAACAGACATCTGTGCTTGCAGTTTGTGCATGTAGCCAGTACTGATTAATCTATGACTCTTGATATTTAAACTACCAACCTTAGAGTTGCCTTTTTACCTTGAAATCAACATAAAGAAAAGCAATTTTCCTTAAGACTGACAAAAATGCTTTGTACTTCGTACTGGTACATGGAATAAAATAAAGCTTTGTATCATACAAAAAAATCATTTTATTTTGCAGATGAGAAACTTTCATGAGCATTTTGGTGAGATGACTGTGAAAAACATTGTTATGAGAAGATCACAAAGTGGTCCTTGTCAGCCTTATTGTAGTAATCTGTGGGCAAGTAGCAAAGATGAGGGCATAATATTCAGTCCTAGGCTATTATCTCTTACATTGCTCCTTCTCCTATTGTGGTGGAGGAGGTTAATAAACAACATAGAAAGCCAAGTTCTAAATGCAACATTACTATAATATATACTGCCACCACAAATCTAAAAACCCAAATACAATTGCAATTTATTAAAAATCATTACTAAATATAAATATTTTTATCCCACAGATTTTCCACAAAATCAAAGATTAGTGCAATCTTGAACTTGCTAAATATATCACTATGCTTTCATTCATATGTAAAATCTGAAAACTGCATCAGCTTTGAAACCAGGAGACTGAGCTCTAAGAATATTTCATCTTTACCAGTGCTGCCACTCTTGAAGTCAATGTGCCTGTATCCAAACCCGAGAAATATTTCTGGCTCAATTGCTATGCAGAATATGCTCTATTGTGTGATTCATGGCAAAATCAATCCAGAAGATAAATATAAACAAACTAGTCTATGAATGCTTACAATCTAATAGTGCAACCTTCTCAATAACCTACTTGCCATCACTGTTTCCAGACATTTGTTTTAAAGTGTGACAATAGATGTAAAACATCAGATGCAACATTTTTTCTCTTTATTCAGAACTAAAATTGTATGAAGTGAAAAATGAAAAGGTTACTCACTTCCAAAACTTTTACTGTATGATGAGACTCAAAGGTCTTTTATGATGAATAGCTCATTATTTGATCTCATTACCCCACCATGTACATCCACAGAGAGTGCCTGGAAACTGAGAAGTTGCTGCCCACAAGCTTTAGAGTGACAGTATAGATTAACATACTTCCCAATATATCTACACAGTCAAGCATTTAAAACAGTGTAGTATGAATAATAATTGCATAAAATCCTTAGAGAATTAATTCCTTGAAATTACAGCAAAGGAGCTTTGCTGTCAGAGGAGATCCTTTGCTTAAAGAGTCAAAATCATAATCAGTGGCTGGGTTCTGTTTCATATATGTATATATCTATCTGTGTATTTACTAGCTAAGAATTTCTTAGTGCCATAAGAATTACCATCTGCATAAACAGGCTCAGTACATAAACAACTTGATGGAAGTACAAATTTTAACATGTGTGATGATGTAATAAAAGCTCAAGATTGTATAGCCTATCCCAGAACACAGCCCAATTGTAAACTTTCACTTGATTGAATAAGGCCAGTATATATTCAGGCAATTTATTTTATAATTTTAGCAGTGAAACTACTAAAAGGAGAATCACAGAATCATTAAGGACCTCTATCATCAAGGATCTCTAAGTCCAACCTTCAAACCATCACCTCCGTTACCACCACTTCAAGGCCTGAAGTACCACATCTACTTGTGTTTTGTATTCCTCCAGGGATGGCGACTCTACCACTTTCCTTGGTAGCCTGTTTAATCTTTAATTACTCTTTCATTAAAGAAATTTTTCCTAATTTTCAATCTGAAATTGGCACAACGTGTGGGATAGCTTGTGGCCATTTTCTCTGGTCCTGTCAAGTTATTTGGGAGAAAAAGCTAACACTGGCCTCCCTACAACCTCCTTTCAGATATATAGGATGGAGTTCAAAATCTCGTCTCAACCTCTTCTTCAGGCTATACAATCCCAACTGCCTCAGCCTCTCCCCATAAGACCTGTTCTCCAATCCCTGAACAGCTTTGTTGACTTTCTCTCTATTCACTCCAAAACCACCTCCAACATGCAAATCCATTCATCCTGTGGTTCTAGTCTGACATATTATATGACGGTAATTCCTCTTTATTATTTTTTTCTCTTCTGTTTTGCTTTTCTAAATGTCTAGGAGTTATGCAGATTTAAAGGCTTGGGAGAAGGCAGCTAGATAGCTGCTCAATAGAAAGAGACCTAGGAGTATTGGTTGATAATAAGAAAAGTATTAACCAGCAGTGTGTCCAGGTGGCCAAGGAGGTCAACAACACCTTGGCTTCTGTCAGAAATAGTGTAGCCAGAAGAAGCAGGGAAATGTTTCTCCCTCTGTGCTCAGCACTGCTGAGGCCATTGCTGAAGTACTGGATTCAGTTTTGGGCATCTGAATAAAAGAAAGACATTTTGATGCTAGAGCGGGTCCAGAGAATGGCAACAAGATTTGTAAAAGTTCTGGAGAATAAACTGTGTGAAGAATGGCTGAGGGCTGTGTGAATGGCTGTTTATCCTGAAGAAGAGGAGGCTGAGGGGCAACCTTACTGCTGTCTGTAGCTTCCTGAAAGTGTAGAGACCTGAGTGTTGGTCAAGTGTAGAGAGCTGAGTGTCGAGCCAGGGAAGTTCAGGCTAGACATTAGGAAAAACTGCTTTACTGAAAACATCATCAGGCCTTGGAACAGACTGCCCAGGTTGAGTCAGTATCCCTGGTTTGTTTAAAAGACCTGTAGATATGGACCTTAAATACCTGGTTTAGTGGTGGGCTTTGCAGAGTTAGGTTAGTGGTTGGAACTGATGATGTTAAAGTTCTTTGCCAAGCTAAACACTTCTATGACACTTTCTAATTTCTGTTTTCTTCTGCACACAAAGTTTACTCATCTTCTCCTGTAACTGGTTAACTCCTGTGAAGTTTCTCAAGCTAAACATACAGTTTTACAAGGCTATTGTCCTAGTTAATTTTTACTCTAGAACCCACACAGAGGATCCTAAACTCAGCCTTAGGTGTGTGAAAGATGTCGTTACACTTAGCCAAGCCTTAGGGTATAGAAATAAATGCACTCAGTTCCATTGTATTAAGTGAATAATCCATGATATCAGCATCATCAGGGAATAATTTCAACACTTGAAAGAAGCACATTACATTGTCATGTTACAAGACAAAGAAATATAGAAATAAAATAATGTATGTGTTTCAAGATTGCACACACATACATGTACCCTTAAATAGAACCCAATGAAAAATAACATGCAAGATTCAGAAAAACAATCATTGTGGACACTGCATTTTCATATGGCATATTCCTGCTTAACCTCCTTGAATTGTAGTAAAAGACCCTAAAAGTAATGAATAATTTTTTCTACTTCCAGGAAAATGGCACTGATATTCTGTGCACAGAGAAAATAGCTATGTCACAAAAGCTGAATTATATTGTCATTTATGTAATGGTCCATTTTCTAATGATGTGAAATATTGCTCATTATCACTAAGCATCTATTCATTAAATGAAAAATGCTTTTTAATTATATGTTAAAAATGAAAAAAAATATATATGCCATTAGCTTCACTTTAGAGTTACCAAGCTCCTTATTAACAAGGGACCTTACAACAGCAAAACAAAGTAATCTCTGACACAGTGGTATTGCACAACACTTGCAAGTCACACTGTGTGTCAGAACAACAGAATAAAGTTGCACAGAAATGGAGCTATTTCTAGTACCCCTCTCTCATTCAGAGAACTGCCTTGTCTTTTCTTATCTGGATCACCCTGCCCATCTGCCCATGCTTTGGGGAGTGGAACACTATCAAATCTGACACTGCTGCAGGCCCCTCAACAGAGCAGAACATCAGCAAGAAAATTACTGCATACAGACTGAGAATTGAATATATTTCCACAGGCTCAGTTTTGAAGTGAAATTATCTTGTTTAACTCAATCTCTGCAACAACTAAAATGTAAGAGCTATTTTGAATGGCTGGTGGTATAGCTGAGAGCTTAGCTTGGAAAGAAACAGAGCACGCATGCATGCTCAAAAATGTGTCAGGATTACTAACAATTTAAACATAATTTTTAATAAGGGAAACTCAGTATGCAGGAAAGAGGCCAGTTCTGGCTTTCATGGCAGAAAAGTCACAATTGCTAACTTGTAGAGCAATTCACTTGAACAATGAAGCGATGCTATCACTTTCCATAAAGTAGTCTAGAGTAAAGATATTTAAAACGTCAACTGTCTTCAGACCTCTTTTACCAGCATATCTATCTTTTTCTTATCACAAAAGAATGATCAAAATCAACTTTATCTTTCATAGACTTACTTCCTACTCATTCTCTTCCCATTTTTGCTTTAAGCAGCACATCAGAATTACTCATTTCTTCATCAAGTCTTTTTGGCAATGCTTGCACCATGTGTTATGTGTCTTGCAAACCATTTACTTCAAGGTTACATGAAGTAATTGTGGTGAATGACATACCAAAACCAGCTCATGACCTCAGCCACTCCAGAATGCCTGTTACAGGATTAAAATACTGTTATTGGTATTGAAAACTGCAATCTCAAACTGCAAGTTCAATGTATTTGTTTTCTGCAAACGGTGGGGGTTTGGGCTGGTAGGAGGTTGTTTGCTCTTGCTAGTCTCTTCTCCAAAACTACCAATGATAAGACAAGGGGCAATGGCTTCAAACTGCATCAGGGGAGGTTTAGATTCGACATTAGGAAGAAGTTCTTCACTGAGAAAGTGGTTGGGCACTGGAACAGAATGCCCAAAACTGGCACAGAGCACATGGAACAGAAATCTGGGCTTTTAAACTCTCTGAGGATTCTGAGGGATGTGTGTTTGAACTTTCATGGACACAACACTTCCTCAGAAGCAGGATCTGTTGGAAACCTCTTATCCCTTTTTTTAGGGTTTGGATTTTGAAGTCTTGGCTCAGTTAGGTAAGAACATGAGGAATCTCCATATGTCTTTGTGTGCATGTCTTTTTATGTGGGTTTGTTGAGTTGTTTTTTTTTTTCTTTTTTTGGGGGGTTATTAAATATCTTGTAGCTTTTTTTTTTCCCAGATTGAGACAGTTTTGTGTTTTGCCTGCAATTTGTAAGTGGTTGGGTTTGTTTTTCATATTCTCCCTGTATTTTTTTCATTTCTGTCCATTAGCACCTTAGCTAAATTGTTTCATGTCATTTAGATTTTTTAAACAATGACAATGCCCCTGTTGCAGTGTGTGCTGCCCTTGAGCTCCAGTCTCTCAGAGCAGTAGCCCTGCTTTCATGGTGCACCTCCTTCCACAGCATTTTGTCTACTGCATCTCTAGCAATGCCCTCTTCTTGTTGTTCTCATTCTCCTTCCACTCTCCCAAATGAAATGCTGTTGTCTCTCAAATATTCCTTATCAAAAGTGCAACACACCCCAACTGTGGCTTCAGCAGATGGAGTGTTGTTCACAGCAGTACCAGTGTTTCTGAACAGCTAGAAAGAGCTTGCTGAGGGCAGTTCCACATCCCCTTACACTGCCAGCTGTGCCCAATTCACACAGGGACATGGACATCCATTTTTCCAGGTACTGTGCGCAATAATGAGGGAATTTGTACTAAAAGGCTCCAGAGTCACTGAAATGGGGGTTAAGACAGCATACAAATATTAAAACTAAGTATTAAAGCTCAACATTTATGGACAGGAAAACCCAAGTCACACAGCTTAGCTTCCAAGGTGACTGAGAATCTGCAAAATTTTATTCACATCACGGTATCAGAAAACTTTCTGAAAAACAAATTTCCTCAAAGTAAAATACCTACTGCAGAAAACATCTGTCATCCGAGTTGAAGCACTAGAACATTTTAGTTAGTCATAAAACCTATAAAAATGAATTGCAAGAAAATAACTGCTTTAAAATAATGTAATGTGTGTCATTTAATTTAGAAGAAATTCCCTCACCGTTGATTGCCAGGTGTTTATATGCTACAGTTGTGTGAGAGGAACATGTAAACAGAGAACTACAAAAAAATACAGCAGGCAACTCAGAAGGATTATAAACCACCATATTTTTTCCCTCTATCATCCCTGTAATAATCATCCTCTACTAAATGCATAATTTCTGGAAATTCCAGAGTCTAACAAAACATTAACCATTTGTTCTAAATCTTGAATAAGAAGACAGAACTGTTCTTTTCTGTTACTGATTCATGTTTTCTGGTAGTCTTGATCCAAGAAACAGCCCTTAGACTTTCTTTCACTTTACATTATTTTACATATTTATTTGTGCAAGGAGGAAATGGGAATCAGGTGGACACAAAATGAGAATCACATCACTTCTTAGTGATATAGGAGTTTTTGTTGTTTGTTATCTGATTGGCTGTGAGGGTTTTTTACACCTGCACACCTCCCAGTCTTACTAGCATAAGACATCATTGCCTCAGTAATCATATAGCCCCAGCCTTCTTAATTCCTTCCATACTATAATAAATAAGTGGTTTTCATGTGGGGTTTCTACTACCCTCTGGGTTCCCAGACTGTGAAGACAGCAGTAGTTATTTGACAAGTTGTGTCTGTTTCTTCTTTGCCCACATTAGGTTACTTTCTAAGAGATGGCCAGGTACTACCAAGATCTGAACTACTTCACATAGGCTTTTCCCTCTAATATCTTCACAAGTTGCAACATAAAATTGGATAACTACTGGTGATGTTTCATCACTTTCTGTGATAATAATCACTTTACATTACAGTTGTAGCAACTTTCTACACCCAAGTTTTGAATCCAGGTGAAAGATTAATCTGCAGTCAAATTAAGTTTGCTTGATAAACACCTGGAAGTATTGACTAGTATGAAATATATAAGTGTTTGCAGAACTAAGGGAGAAGTAGAAAATATTAAAAATAATAAGGTAGAATATGTTTTTGTAAACCCAGGGAACAGGAAATAATGAATTGAACATATGTTGCTCTACAAATAATAATGTATAGTAAAAATACCTTGCAAAATTGTTTAATAAAACAGTAAATGTACAACAACAATAATATATCAAAGAAAAGAAAATTATCAGATTTACAAATTAACTTCCAAAATAATCAATTTCATACAACTATATACAATTTAAATTTTAAGTGTTCTTTCCCTTTTTGAAGGGAAAAATGGACCCATGGATTTCTGTACATCCAGTTTACTCAACGTGTCCCTAACCCAGTCCTCATCAAGCAAGGCAGACTCCTCTCTTGCCTCGACTTCCTCTGGAGCCTCAGCAGACTGGGCTTTGATACCAGGACACCTCCTCTGTCTTCAGGGCACCCAGCTCA
The DNA here is from genome assembly GCA_013397515.1 of Upupa epops. Lineage (NCBI taxonomy): Eukaryota > Metazoa > Chordata > Aves > Bucerotiformes > Upupidae > Upupa > Upupa epops. The sequence goes on along the minus strand of VZRI01004215.1, from coordinate 36,966 downwards.
TTCAGCAGGGGTCCCACATTGCCTCTAGGTTTAGTTTTACCTGCAATGTATTTGGAAGAAACCCGTTCTGTTACCCTTGACATCTCTTGCAAAGTTTAATTCCAAGGAGGCCTTGGGTTTTCCTAGTTGCATCCCTACATTCTCTCACCAGAGACTTATAATCACCTCAAGTGGCCATCCCCTCCTTCCATGATCTATAGACTTTCTTCTTCCTCTTCAGTTTGCCCAGTAGCTCCCTGTGATCTGGCTCCCTTCCTTGGTCTCTTTCCTGTTGGGATGTACTTGTGCTTCAAAGAAGTGGTCTTTGAATGATGACCAGCTATCTTGGGCCCCTTTACCTGTCGATACCGTGTCCCATGGGATTTCCCCTAGCAATTGCTTGAAACGGCCAAAGTTGTTCCTCCTGAAGTCCAGGGCTGTGATTCCGTTAGGTATTCTCCTCCTACCACACGAGACCCTGAGCTCCACATCTCATGGTCACTGCAACCAAGGCTGCCCTCAACCTTCACTGCTTCAACCAGCCCCTCCTTGTTGGTGAGTACAAGATCCAGCAGAGCTCATCTCCTTGTGGGGTCCTCCACTATTTGCATCAGGAAATTGTCACCAATGCACTGGAGGAACCTTCTGGAGCGAAGATGGCTGGCTGAGGAGGTCTTCCAGCAAATAGCAGGGTAATTAATATCCTCCAAGAGAACAAGGGCCTGTAGCTTTGGAGCTGTTGTCAGCTGCTTGTAGAAGACCTCATCAACTTTCTCATTCTGATCTGGTGGCCTGTAATAGACACTGACAACAGTGTCACCCATGCCAGCCTGCCCCTTGATCCGCACCCACAAACTCTCAAGTGTCTCTTCATCCTCCCCTGGACAAAACTCAATACATTCCAGTTGCTCTCTCACATAAAGACTAACTCCACCACCTCGCCTTGCTGATCTGTCCCTCCTGAAAAGGATACAGCCGTCCATGCCTACATTCCAGTCATGTGAGCTGTCCCCCCAGGTCTCTGCTACTGCCACCATATCATAATCACCTGACTGGACACAAATTTCTAACTCCTCCTGCTTATTCTCCATGCTGCGTGCATTGGTGTACAGGCACTTTACGGAGGAAGCTGAGTGCTCTGATTTCACCCTAGGACAGCAAGAGGCCAACTGGTTTTCATTAAGACCAGAGCTCTGTGCCAGTGGTGCGTACCCATCAACTTTGAACCCATTCCCCTTAAATCTAGTTCAAAGCCCTCTGAATGAGACAGACTGTCTCTAATTAGACACTTCTAAATTTATTGTCTTCTGTTGAGCTTGAAAACTGAAACAGATTTAGAAACAAGAATTGTACCAATAACAATAATCACAACAATGGAAAGTTACAGAATTTGTGAGCTTGCTCCTGATGTGGGCATCAGGGGAAAGGTGCCATGTAGGGGAAAGGTACTGGTACAGAAGGCTGGGGATAAGAGGTAACCCAACTGCACTGAGGTAAGCTTTGATACAGGTATTGAGCAGTTAACTCTCAAAATCCAGCAGTCGCATGTCTGGTGAAGAAGTGGTGAAGAAGGGCAGCAGCAGTGGTGGTAGCAGTGACAGCAGATCACGTATCAGATTTTGGTAGCATTGCTCCTGTTTTTCAAAGAAAACTCCAGAGCATGCCAGGACTCCAGAGCCAATGAGATGGACTGACTTCATGGGAGGAATGTGTCACTGTCTAACTGAAGTGTATTTTTCTCCTCTGCCATACATGTCCAGTATTGCACAAACACATGTGGCCTGGGACAAAGATCTATGCAAAATATTGTAAGTGTGCTGTAGTTGCAAAATATTCTACTCTTAAAATAAAGTAGCAGAAGATATAATAACCTGGTAGACAGGGACCTGGCAATATTGGTTGACAACCAGCTGAATATGCATCAGGAGTGTGCCCAGGTGCCATGAAAGGCCACTGGCATCCTGGCTTGTGACAGCAACAGTGTGACCAGCAGCACTAGGGATGTAATTCTTCCCCTGTACTGGGCACTAGTGAGGCCTCACCTCATGTACTGGGGGCAATTTGGGGGGAAGTTTCTTCAAGAAAGAGATTGAAGGCCTGGAGTGGGTCCAGAGGAGCAATGAGGCTGGTGAAGGGACTGGAGGGAAAGTCTGATGAGGAGAGTCTGAGGGAGATGGGATTGTTTAGTCTGGAGAAGAGGAGACTTAGCAGGGGAACTTCTCCCTCCCTTCAGCTCCCTGAAGGGAGGTTGTAGTCAGGTGGGGATTGGGCTCTTCTCCCAAGCAACAAGCACCATGAAGGAGAGGGCAGGGCCAGACACTGTGCCAGGGGAGGGTTAGGTTGGATGTTAGGAAGCCGTTCCTCATGGAAAAGGAGATCAGACCCTGGAATTGATTGCCCAGGGCAGTGGTGGAGTCCCCATCCCTGGAAGTGTTTAAGGCCAGACTGGATGTGGCATTTAGTCCCATAGTCTAGCTGATGTGGTGATGTTAGGTTACAGGCCGGACTTGATGTCCTTGTAGGTCTTTTCCAGTCTCAGTAACTCTGTGATTCTGTAATTCTATAGTTCAGCTGTTATAATCATATATGCCATCGTTCTTTATTACATTTTTTTATTCTGAAATTTCTCCTCAAAACAATATCTACCTCAAACATAAAACCATCTGAAACTATATTACAAGAAATTTCGTAGGTCTTTTCCAGTCTCTAAACTATAATTTAATTAACTATAATTAACTATAATTTTCATAGTATTTAGATGAAGTTAAAATAAGATACCTCATTCAACATTTACAAGAGTCATCACAATTATGTCTGAGACTTCATCAGAGTGTGTGCCTTGGAAACAGGTTATAGATCCTGGAACAATGTCAAGAGGTAGAAGCTATCAGTAAATCTGTTTAAATCTGCTTAGCAGAGAAAGCATTGTGTGAAAGAGCTCCAGTTATCACTGAGAACTGTCAGCTGATGTCTGCAGAATGTCTGTCCATTTACTGCAGCTACTGAAGAGGCTGGTGTACTGCTTCTGAAATTTATTGACTGCTAAGAGCAGGATTCTGATCCTTTACTTCCTTGCTTAATGCACTGAAGATTCCTCCATCACAATTTGTACTGTTTACTTCCTTTTGATATACAAGTAAGTATTTCCAACATATCAAGTTCCAACATGGTTGGAAGCTTGCTTATATCTTCAAGAGATTAAATTTCTGTTATTGTGGGCTCCCAAATTCAATATAGGGACTGAATGAAATAGTCTCTCACCTCCCAGCTGCTGCTTTTAAGCTGATTATGACATATGTTATTGTTCACAACATAATAACCAATTATAGATCGATGCATGTTAATAAGAATTGATGCCTTCTTGAAAGAGTTAGCTGTTTTGTCTCCATCACTGATTCCAGTGTTGTTTCCTCCACTTTTGGAATTAATGATTCAACAGAGAGGAAAGCATACAAAGAACAAGCACAGATGCCGATTTATGCATTCTCTCTAGCCATAGTATGTTTTAAGTACATAAGCCACCTATCTTGTCTTGTGGTTTTCAGCAGGTAAGAAATTGCATGCCCAGCATTGACCAAGCAAACAAAATCACTATACATTCTCATTAAAATTAATCATCCCATTTCAGAAAGGAAGTTTGAACCAGAAGGTTTTAGGCCCTCTATGAAGTGTTTGGTGTGCTAGAAATGTTTCCAATGTCTAGCTAGGAAAGCAGTTGATGATTTGTTAAAACAATTTTTTATTGAAAGCTATTTGATTCCATCCAATGTATGTTAAATATGAATAAATTTATCCTATCCAGCAAGATGCTTGTGTTGGACACTTGTGGAAGGCTTGCTGCCAAGCTAGTTGCAAGATGATGCATGAAAACAACACCACTTTATGGCTTCTAAAAGTAGTACAAGGAATGACATGGTTCAGAGTCCAAAGAGCTTCTACAGCAGTGGTGGGATTCAGACAAATGGATATTTGAAATAAAAATAATACTTTGAATTTCACATTATTTGCCTTCTATTTTTCCATGGATGATACATTTCATCCAACAGCCACGTGTTTAGAAAATCCACTTAACTGGCATGCTTCCAAGAGTATCATTTGAAGTTCATGATTGTGAATGACAGCAAATTTTTTTGTGGGACAAAATTAACATGAATGTTGCTTAAGACAAGAGCACTTGCACTGAGACAAGTGATTAAGTGATCAGAATCAAAGTGAAACTCTTAGATCTAGTGATGACAAAGTTACCAAGAATTACAAAGAATGACAAAGGTATCAAATTAAGAACAGAAGAGAAATGGATACAGATGAAATGCAATAAATTAATTTATTTCCATATTTCCATGAACATTTTCTAGAACAAAAGAACCACACATCATTTCAGAATCCACAAATAAGTATGTACAAACAGAAATCAACCCCCCCTTTTTCAGTTTAAAACAACTCAGGTAACATATCATATATGGAAGTGAGACAACTTTTGGAAATAATACAGATAGTCCAGCTAGAGAAATTAAAGTAAGCTATACAACTTTTAAAAGGTTTTTAAAACACTACAATGAAAAAAGGGAGGAAAAGTTGTTTGTATAAACAGAAAAAGCAACCACTTTAATAACATTATTCTTCTAATATCAGGAGCCCTTGGTTTCTGTGAATACACCAGTGCACAGAACTACTCATGTTGAATTAGTAGATATTTATCTCACCGTACAAAAAAAGTAAAATAAAAAAAGTTACCACCACCATCCTGATCTGAAAAGTGAAATGATTTGTGTTTGGTAGGAAACACATGCCTATAGATATAAACATAGAGAGGAAGGGACAACTGAACTTAGCGGGGATTAATTACTTTGACACAACCATTAATACAGGCAGGTTTCCTTGCAAGCAATACTCATGTATTTCCTAGATGTGTTAATGAAGTAACAACTATTTATAACTTTTTGTTATCTGCAACATCAACAATTACTCTCTGCCTGCCAACTGTGAGCTCAGAAATACTGGTCTACTAAGAAAGATCACTGTTTTTCTGTGTATGGGCAAGTGTATGGATGTGTGCATACACCCCTTCGCCTGCTCAAAAAAAGTATTGTTGAAAGTTGTTGCAATACTTTCAGAAGATAAAGAACTACTTAGAAACACAAATCTTATTTAAATGCTGGAGATTAATGAACATCTGTTATAAAAAGATGAGAAAACTGACATCTGATTTTAGAGGTATACAAAAAAATAGCCTGCACAGTTCAATAGTATTTGGAGTCAGCTTTGGTTTTGCTTTTTTATTTCTGTAGGATTTAGGTAGCACAAAATAGCATGATAAGCACTAAGAATTTGTTTTATTTTTGCCCTAGTCCTCTGCCTTATAATCAGAATTAAGTATTTTGTTCTTTCTTTGAACTGTCAGTCTCCACTGCAAATCACAGAGAACAAGCTACTGTAGTGTTTCATTTCTACCTAGCAACAAACACTTTCAAGAACAGAGAAACATTTAGAAATAGCAAGAATAATGACTTTTTTTCTTATTTCTTTAAAAAAGTCCATCCTATTCCATTAGGTAGTCCTTGAGAAACTGAACTAATAAACATTGTGCAAGCATATGACGTTTGCAGAAATACTTCAATAACGTTGTGTTTGAATATTCAGTATCTTTCAGTAGTCAGCACCTTAGTTCAAATCAGAATGAGCTTTCTTGTTTGAACAAGTAATAGTTGGTCCATTTGTTCACAAGACTTTTGCAGGTGTTTTGAAACATGTAGATCTATTGGAAATTAATTTCATCCTTTTATTTAGAAAACATTTTTAATGGAAACAATACATTATATTTTTAAAGAAGTTGCTGCAAACATCATCCATTGTTTCTATTCTCCTGTTTGTAGGAAATACACAGCTCATTGACCTAGTGACATTGATGGATTTATTTCTAATAAATTGCCAAGTAATGGAATGCTTCTTAGAAAAAATCATGAAGGTACACTAGATCTGTTACTATGCTTATTACACCAAAATCAATGCAGCAACAAATCAAATGTTAAGGTTATTATCTTCAAAGCACTTAAAGGACTAAGATCTTTAAAATATCAAATAAATCTTAGGGGTTTAAAACCACTGGCACATCTGTAGTTTCTCATCTCTTCTAAAGCATGAGATTTGTAGCCGTAGTAAAACCAACTCAAAAATCTAATATTCAGTCTTCCACTGTTCACTCATTCACTCTGTATAGGGAAAATATATGTCAGGGAACAGAAGATTTTAAATCTCATCTAGTTTACATCTTCCTCCTGTGAGAAGAAACAAATAGTGAAACAGATAATAAATGCTGCTTTAGTTTCTGAGGTACTAAGAAAGTTCTTCAAAAGCGGGCAGTTCAAATGATCATCTAAAATAGTAATCCCACAGAAATTGGGAGGAATGAAGAGAGTGACACTTGTCCATAGTTTATGCAGCTGAACATCTGAACAGTGAAAAAAATATTTTAAGTATTACTTCAGGAATTATGAAAATTGCAGTGTAATGAGTATTCTGGTTTGAAAATTAGCAAATTTTCAATTAGTTGTGGTCCTTTTATGCCTAAAAACATTTTATTTTGAAGCTGGAGGTAGCTTTCCTAGCAGATCTCCTGCATCAGTGTGTTGATCTACAGGTGATTGATGGACAGAGTCCGTAAAGGGAAGGTACTTCCTCCCTTTTTCCTGCCTTCCTTCTCATTGCCATTTTTGTCGTCTACTGCTGCGACACGTCTTGAGGGAGGGAGCTCCTCTAAGAGAGAGAGCTCCCCCCACCCCTCAAGGTTGGGAGAGGGGGACGGACAAGCAATGTCTCTCAACTCCCTGCCACCAAAGGGTGGAACGCAAAAGAAACTTCAACTTGGCTGCACCTCTGCTGCAGGGATAGCAATGGTCCTCTTTTGCATGGGAGCTCAAATGCAGAGAGGCCGAAGGGACAAGACACTCTTGGCACCTGCAAGCCCCCTTCTGTGAGGATGAGCCTGTAGCCCTTCCATGTTTCACTGAGGGCTCAGATACAAAACAGCTGCACCAGCTCATTCCTGTCCTTGGCAGTGGGCTGAAGAAAGGGCATCTCCTCCAAAGCTGCACTACAATGATCGTCTTTGAAGATGCCAGACAGAGGTGAGCTCTTAACCCTCTGCCTCCCTTGATGCCTGACAACAGGGGAGAAGAAAGAAAGGCTATACATAAGGCCTGTGGAAAGCCTAGGCCGAAAAGCGTATTTCCCATTAATAGGTGTGGCTCCACCAGACTGACAAATATCCTGTATACGCTGCAACTGACAGAGACTGAGAGGAGCCTCTAAGAGAGAGAGAGATCACAAATACTGATCTCCTAAGCCTTTGGCAAACACAGAGTTTGGAACCCTGTTATACCCTCCACATTTGATACTGCTATAGCCTCAACGAATAGCCCCTGAGCTGACAAGCTAGAAATACGCCAGAGATGTCACAGAGTGTTGATGTCTGCATGAGGATTGAGAAAAGGAACTTTTCCACAAACACCAAATGTATGTTTTGTGCCGTATTCCTGCCACCCCCCTCCCCCCTCTTCTGGACAGTGTGGGGGGAGGGGTGTGTGGTCACTGTTGTGATTATGAGTGTTGCTGTACACTCCCTTGTCCCAGACCTCTCGTCTAAGGCCAAACCCCAATGTGTTAGCTGTCTCCCATTTCTTTCAGAGTGTGTGTAAAGGCATTATGATGCAGTTTCTGTTTTACCTTTTTGATTCTTTGTCTTTGTAGCAAACTTGCTTCATTGCCTGTTGAACTCTTCATGAGAGCTGGTTGTTGGCCTAGATCTATTTAGACCCTCTTGTTAAACCATTACAATAAGACAAACAGTATCTCTGAGACAACTAACATGCTAGAGTGTACTAGCATGATGTCAGGAGAATGGCTGTAATGGCTGAGAAAAGGAGAACAAGGGAAAAAAAATCGATAACTGAAAAATTTTTAATTCATGTAGCAAGTATCAAGGGAAATGAAGACTGGTTTAATGTTATGAAATAATGGATGAGATAAAGAATGGATGGTCTTTAGGAATCATTAAATTTTTTGCAAGCCTTTGCAGGCAGCATTCCAACACAGTCAAATGATCTAACTAGTGTCTCCGGTCTTAACATGAGTCGTCAACACTAGCTATCATCTCTTCACTCACCTTTGTGCCACCTGACTCCTCCTAAGATGCATGACAGACTATCGTAGTCAGGGAAACAATTTTCTTTGATTCTGAAGCAAGAAGTCTAGGGCCACAGACAACGGGGAAAACATACATGTATTCTCCAACCCTTACTTATCAAGAACACTAAGAATCTGTGTTTGAACAAATCATGGGTTTACCATCGAGGTCATCTTACACCAAAATGTTAATAATATGTCCATGAATATGGACTACTAATTTATATAATGGATTATCAACATATTTGTAGCAATGAAAGGACAACATGGGAGTCAGCGGTATGGCAGGGGCCTCCAGAGGGAGGCTCAGAGGCACCCGAGGCACATCAAGGCATCCAAGGCACCACAAGGGCTGGCCGTGCCCATCTTTTATTGGCATGTACTGGCACACTTGAACATAGGATTGGTGCTCACAAGTTGTGGCACTTTATGATGGGCTACCTGGTCTCCCCTAATGGCTGGTCACATGTATGTTTACGTAGAAGGTTATATAAGAGGTCTTGCTTCCAGCCATACTCTACCCCCGGCCTCTGGCTACACAGTATAATTGGGTCATGGTGTGCCAATCTCCCAGCATGCTTTGGGAGGAATATTCCTGCACATATTAATATCAACAACAGAAATGTACATCTGAGATTAAATCCTACAGCATGGAATGTACAATTCTGTACAAAATATAAGCTAGGAATTTGAACTTAAGCTTTCAAGCACAATCCACTGTGCATCTGCATTATACAAGGGTATATCTTCCGTTGCTTTAATGTCCTTGATGACTTTCTCTGTTTATTTTTTGTCCTATGATTTATTTAGCATCTTTGCCAGAAGAAGTGGTTTATAATTCTATTGCATTCTCAGCCTCATTATTAGTAATGGATTAATTTTCAGTTTCATCACTAAAAAACAGTTCATTATCTGAAAAGGCAAAATTATCTTCATATAGATTCTGAGGTAATTGATTCCTCTATTTGTATGCTGAACCTCACTCACGCAAACAAGGAATGAAAACTCTCTTTCTTCCCCTCCTCCATTCTTTCATAGAACAGTGACATGAAAAAAAAAAAGAAGCCATTTTCACAAATAATATAAAAATAATCAGTGATAGAACAAGTTTATTTACTCCCAATGGTGTTATTTGTTACACAAAAGAAATTCCTTAATGGCATCCCTTGCCTAAATGAAATGAACAACATTTTGTTCCAGAAAAGAAACCATCTTGAACTGTCACTGGAAAGAAATATTCTGTGTGTTAATACCTGCAAGCATTAATACTTACCATTTCGCTGGGTTAAAACTGGCTGGATGACTGGGCACAGAGAGAGGTTCTGAATGGGGCCACATGCAGTTACTGTTCAGAGAGCAGTGATGTCCCCCAGGGTCCAGCGCAGGGCCAACTTCTATTCAACATCTTTATTGATGGCCTTGATGAGGGGATCGAATTTCCCTTTAGTAAATTTGCAGATGACACCAAGTTTGGAGACAGTGCTGAACTACTGCAGGGGAGGAGGATGCTGCGGAGAGATCTGGACAAGCTGGGTCAATGGGCAGAGGCCAACAGGATGAGGTTTAACAGGGCCAAGTGCAGGGTCCTATACTTTGGCCACAATGATCCCCTGTGGAGCCACAGACTGGGGCATGAGCAGCTACAGAGAAGCCTGGCAGAGAGTGACCTGGCAGTACTAGTCAACAACTGCCTGAACAGGAGCCAACAGTGTGCACAGGTGACATGAAAGGCCAATGGCATCCTGGCTTGTATTAGCAATAGTGTGGCCAGCAGGACTAAGGCTGTAATTCTCCCTGTATTCAGCATTTGTGAGGCCTCACCTTGAGTACTCAGGGCAGTTCTGGGTCTCTCACTTGCAGAAAAACTTTGAGGGCTGGAGCGGGTCCAGATGAGCAATGAGGCTGAGGAAGGGACTGGAGGAAAAGTCTGATGAGGAGAGGCTGAAGGAGCTAGGGGTGTTTAGCCTGGAGGAGCCTCAGGGAGTACCTTATCCCTCTTTACAACTGCCTGAAGGGAAGTTGCAGTCAGATAGGAGTTGGGCTCTTCTCCCAGGCATCTAGCACCAGGACAAGAGAGCAGGGCCTGAAGCTGTACCTGTGTTTCTTTTTCTTGTTGATTTTAATTTTGGTTCATTTATGTTTTATCTAGAATGGAGAAAGGGACACACAATTTGATTTTATCAAGTTTTTTAGGCTCATTGATGATACAAGTCCTGTCTAGATCAATTGTGCTAAGTGATTTACATCTAAGTCCTTCTGAATGTGTCTGTATGCAGGTATATATTTCTTCATCTAATTTCTGAGAATAATAAAGTACTTATTCCATAGACATATGGTTAGAAGTCAGATAAACAAAAGTAATCTTTAAAATAATAAACAAGTCAAAACTTCCACTACATCATTAAAACATTTAAATTGTAAAAGACCTTTATGNAGAAAGGACTGAAGGCTATGCTTGTGTTAAACAAAACAAGGTCCAGCTGGGTCCAAAATGGTCCCTTTGCAGGATACATCTGAGTCCTGCATCCATGTGTGGGGTGCCTCTGGGAAGGTGTATCTAATAAAGAGTAAAATATTCTGTGCAGCAGTTCAGAGAGGGAAAAAAACCAANCCACCAAGTCCAACCATATGCCCTGCTCTGCTAAGTTGACTTTCAGACCCACTTCTAAATTAGGCTGTGTAGCAGAACATATATGCGGCTTTTGAATACGTCCAGGGATAATGACTCAGCCTCCTCCCTGGACAGCCTGTTGCAAGGCCTGACTACCCTTTCAGTGAAATTTTTTTTCCTAATATCTGGTGCAGCTTGAGATTGTTCCCTCTTGTTCTGTCACCAGTCACTTGTGAGAAAAAGACAACCCTCACCTCTCTCCAATGTCCTTTCAGGCAGTGGTAGAGAACGATAAGGTCTCCCCTTAGCTTCTACTTTTCCAGTGTAAACAGCCCCAGCTCCCTCAGCTGCTCTTCATAGGACCTGTGTTCTAGGCTCTTTACCAGTCTAGTTGCTCTTGTCTGAACCTGCTCCAGCACCTTAATGTCCCTATTGTAATGAGGAGCATGGCAACTTTTAGAACACACCATATTTTCCTGTCCCAGTAGGATTGTTTCCTTAAAAGGAAGGAAATTTACAAAGGACTTTAATTGAAAGTTGTTGACCACAAGTCAAGACTTGGTTGTGTAGCACACTGAGTTCTTAAACCCCAATAAAATTAAAACTCAGCTGAGCCTAGTTGCTGGACTATTCTACCAGCAATTCCCTAAATATGTAATAGTAGCATGTATTATCAATGAGCATTGAATTTGGGTTTATGTACCAATGCTTTGGTAATGGGGGGGGGGAGTGGGGGGGGGGGGGAAGAAAGGACTGAAGGCTATGCTTGTGTTAAACAAAACAAGGAACAGCTGGGTNTTAAACAAAACAAGGTCCAGCTGGGTCCAAAATGGTCCCTTTGCAGGATACATCTGAGTCCTGCATCCATGTGTGGGGTGCCTCTGGGAAGGTGTATCTAATAAAGAGTAAAATATTCTGTGCAGCAGTTCAGAGAGGGAAAAAAACCAAACCAACCATACAGACACCAAAGTCAGTGAAGAAAGAGAGGAAGGAGGTGGCCCAGGCACAGAAGCAGAGGTTTCCCTGCAGCCTGTGGAGAAAACTACCATGAAGCTAGTTGTACCCCTGCAACTCACAGAGTGGAAATAGTGAAACATCTAATTCCAGTAAGGGACCCATGCTGGAGCAGCTGATGAAGGACTGCAGCCAGAAGAAGCCACAGTGGAGCAGGGACAAGAATGAGGGAGAGGATCAGAGGAGTTGTTATGGACTGGCACTGACTCCCATTCCCTGTACCACTTGGGGGAAGGAGAAAGAGGAGTCAGAAATCAAGAGTAAAGAGGAGTTTGGGTAGAAGAAAGGAGTGATATGAAGGGGTTCCAATTTTTGTGTTTATTTCTCACCATTCAACTCGATTTTTAATTGGCAAAAAAATAGTTTAATCTTCTAGTTTGGTCTTTTTCACTTTTGATGATAACTGACTCACAATTTTTTCCGTCTGACTTCTGAAAGAATTAGCACCATTTTGTTACATTTCCCAGTGTTTGTTTGGGTTATTTAAAAATATTCTATGTCAATGTATTTTTAAAGTAGTTGAGTAATTTTAGAGATCATCAGTTGTCAAAGTTTGCATTGGGTTTGAAAGTGTTATGAGATACTGGATAATTCAAGGCAATTTCAGTGCTAAAGACACATCAGTCACACTCACAAACAGCCTGTATACTTTAAAAAACAATCACTGTCAGACTGTATTTTTTTCTGAGGAAACAAGGCATTTTGACAGTACCTAGTTACAACCACCAATTCCAATTATGCTGAAGTAATTAGCATTTTTGTAATCCATACTTATGTCACTTTCTCAAGAGAACAGCACATGCCTATCTTCTTAGGGATTAAACTTGTTTTTGAGATAGGCAAGGTATCTATATAGCTCTTGAATGAATTTAAATCAGCAAGAAACCAAGAAAACAGAAGTTACAAATCAGTGCTATAAACACAGAAAAAAAAATTCAAAAATAATAAAGCATATATATGAGGAATTTTTCTTTCCTGTTCCTTGAGACAGAAGCTCGGCACACTTCCAAATCTATTGCCTGAAGACAATAGATGGAGAAAAACCTGGGAACATAAAGAGGCAAAAATCACAAATAGAATGAGGTAAGGACAGAAAAGCAAATATAAGTGGAAAATCACAAAGAAAAGAACATTCCTATAAAATAAGAGTGTAGAATACTACAGATGAGTAGCAATAGTAGAAATTTAAAAGCTGAGGAGGAGAAAATTAAAGCATTTTTACTGTTTTGGGAGGTTTATTTTCAGGAATAAATGGTTGTGGAAGATGAAAACGAGGAGGATACTGAAGCATAGCTTTGTTAGTTAGCACTATAAAAAGGTATTAAATACTTTCTAGATTTTCCTTACATGGGAGCAAAGTATTGAAAATGCATGCAATATTAAAAATATATTAGAAGTTACAGGTTAATAACTTTCAGAATAAAATACATTCACTAAATTGTTCAATTTCTATTCACCATAAATATGATTGTCTTCTCATAAGTACAGCCTTATATGAGGAACATTTTTTCTCAGAGTTTTTCCTATAAACTGCTTTTATTGTCCTGTGCAATTTTAGTTGCATTTTTTTGTTCATCTATTCACATCAAAAATCATATGTTAAAAATGTGTACATAAGAACTGGACACAATACTTCAGATGCTGTCTCACCAGTGCAGAGTAGAGTGGGAGAAGAATCTCTCTGAATCTGCAAACCACCCCCATTGTGATCCACATCAGGATGCTGTTGGCCCTTCTGACCACAAGAGCACATTGCTGGCTCAGAGTCATCCTGCTGTCCACTAGGATCACCAGGTCCCTTTCTCCCACACTGCTGCCCAACAGGTCAGGCCCTAACCCATACTGGTACCTGGGGTTGTTCTTGCCAGATGCAAGACTCTACACTGACCCTTGTTGTAACTCACTCTGCCCAGCTCTCTAGACTGTCCAGGTCTTGCTAAATGGCAGCACAGTATGCTGGGGTGTTGGCGACACCACTCAGCTTTGTGTAATCAGCAAACTTGCTGACAGTGAATAAAGTTTTGAGGAAAATCAGATCTTCAAATCACCACACTACTTATAAATACTACCAACATTAAATATTAAAGTATTTAAATATTTGTTATTATATATTTGTTCATATATATATATAAAATCTATAGTAATCAATAAATAAATTATTGTCCCTTTGCTGCTGCAGCTTCAGCCAAAGAATTTGCTTTGATTTATGTTTTACTGGAAAACTTTTTGTTAATCATACATTAACCTCTTCTATATTTTTATTACTATTGTATTATCTTCTATTATTATCTTCTATTTATTTATATGACCATTGGTGATGTCTGAATGGAAGTCATGCAACATTTTGCTAAATGTGCTCCTCGTGATAATATCCAGAATCAAGAGGATATAAAAACCAAAAGCCACTCAGCTGATCTCAGAGACTGTGAAAATAAACGAACCATTTTTCCTTATAATTTTCCCTCTTGTAGGCTGAAAGGACTTTGTAGTATGCTAGATTTTATCATGCTGCATTAACTGACATAAATCCTTACTCATATGAGTTAGTTGCTCTATAAGAACCTGGTTTTAACTGATTAGTTTCCAGAAAACTGAGTTGTTATAAGCCAATTTCAGGCGTCAAAATAGAACAAGTAAAAAAAACCCACAATCTATTGGTTTCAATAAAATGTAATATTTTTATTGAAAAGTAGATTTTTAATTGTCTTGTAAGGCCTGATAATGCCTTTACTTTCAAAAGGGAAAAATCCTGACACAACAATCCTGACACATAACAACAAAAGAAAAATAATTAGCAAGGGAAACTATAATATAAGCTAAATCTAAAACATCTGGCTGCAAATACAGACTTTATTGAAAAAAATATATTTTTTAAAAAAGCCAAAATTCTTCTTTTCTACCCAGTCCTATTTTCAAACCATTTTCTAGTGTGCTTTGTTGATATTTTTTCTTGAACAGAGATAATTTTCTTCCTAGTAGATGGTGTGGCACAGTGTTCTGAATATTGTATGAGCATAGCAATCACATGGTGATGTAGTCTTTACACTAAGTCAAGGACTTTTCAGATTCTCATGCTTGGCCAGCAAAGAAATGAGGAAGCAAATACAGCTAGGAGGCCTGAGACAGACCGTGACATTATGCCCAATATATAAATCACAACACAGATAGTAAAAGAAAACTAAGCATACAAGTCCCTAAATTAATGTCCAATAAGGAGTTGAAATGGTACATTTACATTTATTTCTGTCAGTCTTTCTCTGAAGACCACAATTTAGTATTTTTGCTGATCTAGTTGTCTGGAGTTCAGGTGCATCCTCAATGATGTTCTGCACTGTGTGCAGACAGGCTGTCACCTTCTCCTGTGTGGCAGCAGGAAAGGAAAGGCTGACATCCTTGTTAACATGTGTAAGATTGGAAAGTCATGTTTCTGTTTAGGTAATTTTAATGAAAGAAAGGCCTAGTGTCCTGCTTTAGATTATTTTGTGCCAGTTTGGATTTCTCAGGATCACCAAAACACAACAGGAAAAGAGATCTAATGTTATAATAAAGAAAGAAAAGAATAATATATTTTATTTTAACAGAGTAAAAAAAGGGTTAAAAGACAAACCACTGCCACCCACCCAGCAATTTCTTGGTCTTCCCCCAACCAGATGTGGAACCAGTTTCCTAACTCCACTGCCAAAGTTACTGATCTTCTCAGATAGCTATTGGAGGAAAGGGGGAAGAGAAAATGAATTGTCTTTCACCAGTTCTGTGTGGTAAAAAACCCCAGCTTTTACCACAAAGGCTGCTCCCACCAAGATCCAGAAACCCGAGAGAAAAGGAGTATCTTCCACATGCCAAGAATTATTTTCTGGGCAAATATAAGATTATGGGAAGGGATATCCAGCTGTCCCTTGTCACATGGCACATGAGTCATGTAATATTAAAGGGATCTCCCCACAACAGCTAGTCACTTAAATGAAACTGTACATAGGTAGGTTTTTTTCTGTATGCTGTAAGGAAGGAATCACACATTATTAAAAATGCTGATCAATAGAAGTAGAGATAGAATAAATAGAATAAAATAGAATAGAACAGAGTACTGAAAATGCAGTGGAATTTAGGTTTATAATTAGATCTGGAACTTAGATATCATAAAAATATGAAAAAAAATATTCCTAAGAACTTCTACTGCAATTGCCAAATAAACTGTTATATAAGAATAGTTCATGAAGATTACTCCAAATCTGCTTGCACTGAAAAGTAAGAACTAACTCTAAAAAAAATTATTGACAATACCAAACTAGAAATTAGACTGCCATGGGAACTCCAACTTTAGACATCAAACCATTGTCAGACTAGTTCTGTGCTCTTTTAACCTGGGAAGGACCATTCCTGCTATTGTATCCAAAACACTTACAGAAAAAACAGCTGAGAATCAGACACAATTTAAGTGTGAAGATCTTTCAGTACCATGCCAGAAATAAGCTAAGAATATAAAAAATGCACTAATTTTACATTTATTTAAACAGATGTTTGTAAAAAATTTGTACCTATGTACCAGAACCAGAATAGCTGCATTTGTGTGGTAATCTGCACAGAGTAATAAAACTTGTTGTGCATTTATCCCTAACCACAAGATCTTAATCCATTTGATTTGAAGCAAAAATTACAGGTATATAACAAGAGTAATTTATATCTAATGCAACATTGAAGAGATTAATACAGGAAATTTAAGAAACACAAGGAATAGGCTTATTGGCTACTTCTTTGATAATTCTAAGGGAACCTCTCTCAATTTCTTTCCTTTCCTTTCAGCTCTCTTTTACTGAAGTCTTCCCTGTTCTTTCCTTCAGATATTTAATTTCTGTATGATCTCCCCTTTACTCCTAACATTTCTAGTAATCTTCACCAGTTTACATGGATGCCAGTACCCTGGGCTCCCTTTTGCAATATATTCCATATTCTCCCATCATTAGGTGTCGCTTTCCAGTAAGTGAGCTAGATTGCCTGAAGTGAAGTGGACACACAGTTTCCAGAGCTAATGGTGAATGACAAAAAGAGTACAAGATTTGGTGGGTTTTGTGTACTAAAATGTCAGGATAGCACTCAGCTTTGCTGTCTGATTTGTACAATGCATGGGCTCTATTAACCTCCCCCATTGTCCTCAAACAAATTGCCAGCATGTCTCCTTCAGAAAGTTTCAGCAACCATGGAAGGAGTTTCAAAGCAGACTTAAAAAGATAACCCCAAGATGTAAAAAGCAAAGCTAGCTTTTTATCTAAAGGGGACGGGAGATGTTGGATTAAACAGTTAATTTACTGCTTAAGCCTCACTGACAATTCTTCACTATGCAGCTTGACAATCCTCTCAGTGAACTTAACATCACCTTCACAAGCTCCCATGGGAGACGAGTATTATCATGCTGGAAAGCAAGAGGTGAATACCAACAAGATGAGAGTTAGAACTAAAATTCCACTTGATCTGGCAAGTCCCAGTTACAAAAAACCAAAATCCGATCAGCAGTGCATGAGCTCTTTTGACACAAATAAATCAAATATGATGATGATGTTGAATTTTATTTATTAATTATGAGGTTTAAACACATCTTTCATCAATTCAAGAAACAAACTTGTTATTTATAGTGTAAAATGTTTGCTCATTCACTTTTTCTCAGGCCTTGCCTAGAGGATAGAAACAAAAGAGATAGTAAAAAGGAGATTACATGTTTAAGATTGTCAACATTTTTCTGTACTTCCTTCTTTTCCTTTAGTACAACTGATGTCATAAATACAGCTTGTTATCAAATTAAATAGTCTACAGACCTGTTTTGTAAAAAAATGATAGATGTTTATGAAAGCCATTATTTTGCAGAACTCCCCACATAACAAGCAATACGTTATTTGGTTCATGTTGTGCTAGACAAAATGTAATGTTATAAAACTTGAATTAGCATTGACTGATATCTTGGATGTAACCCAGCCCACAGACACCTCTAAGTACATGGCAATTATTAATGTAGGAGTTATACAATGAACTTGTACATAAGTGTTCAGCAGCAGCACTTGGCAAACAAAATCAGCACTTGGCAAACAGGCAACTTTTAATTTAAAAGCAAATATATTATGGCTTAATACCAAATGTATTATAGTTTAACATCTACTATCTGTTGATAAAATTCATATATTAAAAAAAACCCAAATCAACAAATAAAAAACAAATAGAATACAAGGTGCTGTAAATGCTTTTATAGAGCTGGGTGCTGCTCTCTTCTCAGAAGTGATAGGACGAGAGGAAATAACCTTAAGTTGTAATGGAGAATGTTTAGTTTGGGTATTAGTTCAAAATCACTATAGAAGGTGTTGTTAAGCACTGGAAGAGTGCCCAAGGAAGTGGTGGAGTTACAATAAAGAATATTACATATTTCATGAAAATATTGAATAACGTATTTCTAATACAGTATCATATATAAACACATTTCTATGTATTATGAAAAAGAATCAATATTAAAAATTTCAAATTGAGTATTTTCTACTTATAAAGTAGATTACTAACTGAAACTATGAGACTTTGTTATCCCAACATTTTAATGTAGAAAATTCCATATCCTTATATCTATACTCGTTATAAGGAACAAATATATAGGCAAAACTTGTGTAAGGAATGACAGATAAATAAATTGTTATAGGAACTGTTTAGAGAGTGGCAGGATCACAGAATGACAGAATTATTGAGGCTGGAAAAGCCCTCTGAGTTCCTCCAGTCCAGCCAAAGAACATTACCACACTGACCAGACCAGGGCACAAAGGGCCACAGCCAGTCTGTCCTTAAACACAGGGCATGTATTTAAGGGGATGGAGCCTCACTGGGGATGGAGCCTCAGCACTGCCCTGGGCAATCCATTCCAGTGTCTGATCACCCTTTCCATTAGGAAAGGCTTCCTAAAATCCAACCTAACCCTCCTCTGGTGCAGCTTCATGCCCTGCTGTCTCATCCAGTTGCTAGTTACTTGGGAGAAGAGTCTGACCCCCACCTGTCTACAGCCTTCCTTCAAGGAGTTTTAGTGAGAGAAGTACTTCCCCTGAGTCTCCTCTTCTCCAGTTTATAAAGCCTCAGCTCCCTCAGCCTCTCCTCTTAAGACTTTCCCTCCATACCCTCCCCAGCATCGTTGCTCCTCTGGACCCACTCCAGCACCTCAATCTCTTTCTTGAAGTGAGGGACCCAGAACTGCCTTGAGTACTCAAGGTGAGGCCTCACAAATGCTGAGTACAGGGAGAGAATTACAGCCCTAGTCCTGCTGGCCATGCTATTGCTGATACAAGACAGGATGCTATTGGCCTTCTGTGCCACCTGAGCACCCTGCTGGATCAAACAGGAGTAGTCTCCTCAGTAATATGTCCTCTTTTGAATGTACATTTTAACATAGCCAAATGCAGGATGATAAGCATTAGGAGGATTTGTATAGCTCATATTCAAAATGTAACTGTAAATTTGTAGATTGTATTTTGCAATATTGGCACAGAGAAGTCATAATCATTGGTTCTACAAGAACTTTCAAAATAATTCTCTAACTAAAGATCATCAATGGAATATTGCTCTAAAAATCCTAAACAGAAGCTGTTCTATCATCCAGACTCATGGCCTAGTAATACTCAAGTCAGGATAGAGTAGTAGTCCACTTGCAGATATAAATGCTACACATGGGCATTAATTTGTTTGTCATAATAATTTCAAATGGAGTGCATAGCTGAAACAGTAAGGAAGCTTTATGGAGTCACATTCAGAGTCTTCTAGTCATGATCATGTGTAACTCTAAAGCAAATGTATATTTTGATTTCTAGTCCAAAACCTGTTTACCTTTTATGGGAATAATCGCTCTTTGACTTCTTAAGACTTTTGTTAATAATTAATTATTATTCAGAGAGGAAGCACTTTTGAATTGTGCCAGGGAACTACATTCAAGAGAAGCTGTGACCATGGAAATTTTGCATCTGAAAATGACTTTTTAATCTAAAAGAACAGCTAGAATCTAGATTAATAAGAATAGCAAATATCAAAACTAATGAATGTTTAAAAATTCTGTAAAACCGCAAATATCAGAAATAATCAGAGAAGCTGTTATATTTCTCTAGGATAAAATTAGAGAGAGAAGTAACATCTTTGTAGGCAGAAATTAAGTAGTGTAGTTGCTCCTAGCTAGAAAAGAGAATAAACAAAGATTGCAGAGGAAACAAACACAAAAGAGATAGAAGTTTAACAGTAGAATTATAGGTAAAGAGAGTTGCTGAGAAACAGTTAAAAGGTTATTGAAAGGGATTAGGGCTTTATTACAGACGTGTAGCAACTGCAGTCATCTTTCTGGTCAATTAGTTTGATAATGCTACTCTTTGTGGTTCTTTTTGGAGTCAACTTTTGTCATTTCAATACAATACTTCCTCTCCTCTAATATTTTCCCTGTGGAATATTCACTTGACAGCTATCTTTATCCTTTTCTTTCCTTAATGAGGACTGACAGCTCCCTGCTGAGAAATGTACCAGATGCTCACAATCTGTAAATTCCATATGATGCTTTTTGTTCATGTCTCAGACTTGCTAATCTCACAAGGTCCCACCCACACTGATGTTTCTCTGTTGCTTTCTGGCTGTAACAGATTATGAACAGAGACGAAATTTATTAATGTACCTCATAGGTTCCTGGTTACCCTTGGTACATTGTGTCCTTAGAGAAGACCACCTATTTAGACATAGATCTCCTTCTGGGTATAAATCAATTACAGAATAAATTGCAGCTGTGGTAGGAAAGCACCTCTGGATGCTGTCTATATTTTGTCTATCTCACCTCAGTTCAGAGGACAGGTGAGTAGGTCTGTATCCAGCTCTTTTTTGAGTATCTTCAAGCATGAAGACTCCAACATCCCTCTACTCAACCTGTTTCAGTGTTTGGCAATTCAGAAATTAAGATGTTTTTTCTTAGGTTTAAATAGAATTTCTTCTCATTAATTCTGTGCAAATTGCCAAGTTGTTGTGCAACACGATAATGTTGAGGAAATTCCATCTCTATCTCCTTTGTTCAAACCCAACAGGTTTTGCACATCCTGATAAGATTTTCCTAAACCTTGCCTTCACTAGGCAAATGATTATAGGTCTCTTAGTCCCACGCATATGAAAGATGGTCCAGTTGCTTAAACAAATTTCTGGCCTTCTGCTGGACTTCCTTTTGATCTAATACTTTCATTTGTGTCTTGTGCTGAGGAGCCCGAAGATGGACAAAACACTCCAGATGTGCCTTCACTGGTACTGAACAGAGAGGGGGGATCACCTACTGGTGACCATCTTTCTGACATAGTCCAGGATGTTCCTGGCCTTCTTAGAAACAGGGGCATGTCACTGGGTTTCATGACTGTTTTCATAGATTCATAGAATGGTCAGGTTGAAAGGGACCTTAAAGATTATCTAGTTCCAACTCCCCTGCCATCAGCAGGGACACTCCCCACCAGACCAGGTTGCTCAAGGCCCCATCCAACCCGGCCTTGAACACTTCCAGGGAGATGGGCAGCCACAGCCTCCCTGGGCAACCTGTTCCAGAGTCTCAGCACTCTCATTGTGAAGATCTGACTTCCAGTCTAAACTTCCTCTCTGCCAGCTTGAAACCATTCCCCCTGCTCCTATCACTACAAGCCCTTGGAAACAGCCCCTCCCCAACTTTCCTGTAGTCCCCTTCAGGTACTGGAAGGCTGCTCTAAGATATTCCTGGAGTTTTCTCTTCTTTAGGCTGAACAGCTCCAACTCTCTCAGCCTGAGCCTATAGGAGAGGTGCTCCAGCCCTCCAATCATCCTCGTGATGCTGCTCTGGACATGTACTAACAGCTCAATATCTTCTTTGTACTGGGGGCTCCAGAACTGAATGCAGTACTCCAGATGACCTCCCACCAGAGTAGAATAGAGGAGAAGGATCACCACCCTTGACCTACTGTTCATGTTTTTTTTGATGCAGACCAGAATGTATTTGGCTTTCTGGGCTGCAAGTGAACACTGCCAGCTCATGTTGAGTTTTTTGTCAACCAGCACCCCCAAGTCCTTCTCCTCAAGGCTGCTGTTCATCACCCACCCTGCATTTGTGCCTGGGATTGCCTCGACCGAGGTGCAGGACTCTGACTCTGAAGAGTGAGACAAAGAAGTCATTAAGCACCTCAGCCTTCTCCATATCACTTGTGACCAGGTCTCCATATTTGCTCCGGAAGGGCCCTCTGTCATCCTTAGCCTTCTTTTTGTTACTCATGTATGCAGAGAAACCATTCTTGTTTCCCCTTATCCTCCTGTCCAGATTTAATTCTATCTGCTCTTACTACCAGTACCCTAAGATCCTTACTGAGAAAACTGGTTTCTTCCTGAGAAAGCAGTTGGCTTCTTGGGTTTACTGATGTCTAAGGTTAATTGTTCTCAGAGCAGAGCTAGACATTTTGCTTCACTGAATTTCATGACATTATATTTCTCCAGTGCATTAAGATCCTTCTCAAAGGCATTTGGTTTAAAATATGGACTGCT
>VZRI01004215.1:0-14094 GCA_013397515.1 Upupa epops | reverse complement strand
CATACAGCTTCTCAATTGCTTTTCAACAGATGAAAATAGAATACAAACTTCTTGCTTCTATAACCCAAGACAACTGCAATCTCCAATACTGAAATTAATTTAATTTTGTCTTGAATAACTGCTTGCATGCTTTTTATATCATTTATAACAAGCTGGTCAGAAGACTGGAAGGCTATTTTTCTCTTGTATAGTCCTTACGGAGGAAGCACTCAATAGATGTAACTGAATCATCCTTGTAAATGGCATTAAGAAAGTCAGCAGTTCTGTCAGCACTTCATCACCTTAACTTAGAGATGATAACAGTGATAAAACAACATTATGTTTTATTTTTCTAGTCACCACAGTAGTCATTATATTATAATGACAAGAGTTTCTTCTTGAAGACAGCATCCACTCTGGGATAGAAGAATATGAAATGAGATGCAAATAAATTTGTTTCCCTTATATCATTAACTGGCCAAAATAAAACTGGAGAGAAAAGTAGCCAACACTTTTCAGGGAGAAATACTAATCACAATATACACTGGTTTTCCATCAAAAGGTCATTTGCCAACTATTTTCACATAATGCTATGTTAAAATATCGAGAAATTTACTTACACTGGATAACTAAGGTCTAATGCTTTCTACTTTACTATGGATTGTCAATTAGATCTAAAATGAAAATTAGATATAAAAGAAAATTTGTGAAAGTATTTACTTGTTTCTTCTGCTTTTATCAATACAGCCTTCAGGAAAATATGCTAGGTATTTCATAAAACACAAACCTTCTACATGCTTGCAAAATGAGTAATCCCTCCAGGGTTTGTTTTTGGGCTTTTTTTATTGCTTGAAGGAAGCAATCTGAATGAGAAATCACTAAAGTCTGTCTCGTCTCATCCTGGAGGCTCAGCTGAAAAAAATAATTAAACCAAACACACCCTAAAAGTTTCAGGTGTGTTTTCATTTAAAAGTGCTTTCCTTTAAAGAGTTAAAAAGTAAGTTGTACATTTGACAGCCTAACATGACTGATTATCAATAGTTAAAAAGCATTAACTTGTGGTGTGGTCAACTGTTAATGCAGATTTTGTATAATGCACTAATGTATTTAGAGACTGTTGAAAGCATGAGCTAGTATAAAAACAAAATTTAAGATGGCAAAATAAGATTTTATTCAGAACTGCAAAACTTCTACAGTATAAAAAAAATCAAGAACTATTTTAAAAAGATCTAAATATTCTCTAGACAGACAATGTGTTTTTATATACAAAAATAATTTCGGAAATTTCATACTAAAAAGAGTAAAAATAGCATTTCTTTCTTTAAAACCACAGGAGAGTTTCTCTGTAAATCTCACTACACTTATTTTCAAGCATGGAAGTCATCGGAAAGTGAATATTCTTGATCTAATGAAAATATTTAAACTGAAAAACATTAGCTGCTTCTGTTGTCATAAGGGGTCAAATAAAGTAATGGCTCAGCAACACATGTCTAGACAAGTTTGCAATATATTGAGCAACCAGTTGGTTGACAGGTCAGGTTCAAAATGCTACAGTAAATGGGGTTATATCAAGCTGGTGACCAGGCACCTGTGGGGCTCCTTAGGGCTCAGTTTCAAAGCCAGTGCTCTTAAATGTTTCTCTAAGTGATGTGGACACAGAAACAGAATGTACATTAAATTTGCCAGTGATGCTAATTGAGAAAGAGCTGTGGATCCCTTCATGGTTGGAGAGGTGTTACAGGGAGATCTGGATAAATTTCAGGTAGCTGGACAACCACCAACCACTAACTATGAAATGTAAAAAAGATTAAGTTCAGTATTCTATGCATAGGATGGGGTATTCCTGATTATATATCCTAACATTCTTTGTTATATACCGATTGGGGGACCTGGTGAAGAGTGGCCCTGCAAAACATGATCCTTGAATTTGGGTTGATGACCAATGAGTGAACAATGTGCTCTGGCAGCAAAAAAAGCCAGCTGTCCCCTACAGTGCATCAAACATAGCAAAGCCAGTCAGCCAACAGAGGGGATTTTGTCATAGGTGATCCTGCTTTGTCAGGGAGGTTGGACTAGATCTCTAGAGATCAGTCCCAACCTCTAAATTCTATGATTCTATGATTCAACTATTCTAATATGAGAAGGACAACAAATTATTAAAGTATGTCCAAAGAAGAGCAACCTGTGAAAGGTCACGAGAACAAGATTTACAAGGAGTGGTTGAGGTCACATTTTTCAGTTTGGAGAAGAGAAGCCTGACCACACATGAATTCAAGAAGACAGTGGAAGGGGATGTGCTGATCTTGTCTTTCTAGTGGCCAGTGACAGGACATAAAGAAACAGAATGAAGCTGCATCGTGGGAAGTTCATTTTTGATATTAGGAAAAGTTTCTTCATGGAGAGGATTAATTAGTCACTGGATCAGGCTCCCTAAGGAAGTGGTCACAGTACCAAACTTGTCAGAATTCAAGGGATGTCTGCACAAATCCCTTAGTCACATGGTTTAATTTCTTTAGTTTCAGGCAGTCCTACAAGAAACAGGGAGACAGACTTGATAACCTTATGGATGGCTTGCAATTTGAGGTACTCTGTGATTCTAGTACAGTGAAGTCACTTAGGCATTTTACAATGCCTACAAATTCATCTCTATATTCCTGTCTCATGAAATACCTACAATCTCAAAATCTTTGTCATTCATATTAATCCATAACTACTGCACTGGAGCTTGTGCCAATCTGGATGTGGTTTACAACATGCCAGGTCTATTGTGATATTATAATTATATATATTATTACATATATATGAATTTCTCAATCACAGACCTGAAATGTAGCATACTTTTGCATTATGTCATTGCAAGATTAAAAAAAATATGAAAAGGTCTTCCTACTAAGACAAGAGTGATACAAACCTATAATCCATTGGCAAAGAAATACAAACATAGAAGAAACCCACTGCAGATTATGTTGGTATACAAATACAAATCCTAAAACTGAAAGTAATATTTGAAATGTGATACATCTATGAACATACAAACATGTACAGATTTATATGTATTCCTTTAATAGAAATGTGAAGAAAATATTTTTTAATGAAAATAGTTTGGGGATTTTTTTCCTAATTGAAAATTACCCAAAGGTTAACTATAGAATAGGAGGGAAGTGTTAGAGCTTTAAGTCAAATTCTAAAAGCATGGTATTTGATTTCATGGTTGGCTGAGATTACTTAAGTGTTAACAGCTCTACTAATTTGTTTTAGGACTCTGCTTCTGAGCAAAACATTTTTTGAAAGATGAGTTAAATAGAAAATGCTTTAGTTAAAGCAAATGTAGAAACCTAATGTTGTGACAAACAGAATAAGAAAATGCATCTGAATACTGCCACTTGAGCTGAAATGTCAAACGGTGTGACATTAAAAGTGTTTCCATATTTATATCATGTTTTCAAGCATGGAAGCAGAAACAACAAAAAAAGCAACCTATATAAATTTACCTCATGAAATTATTGCTCATCTGTAATGTGACAGGGAAAAAAAAAACAGTAATGTGTCTTGACCCTTTGGGCATAACATCTTTACTGCCTGCCTCAATTATATGAGCCAACAACATTTTCTGCTTTCTCAAAATTACTGTTTTCCTTTTTCACAGACTCTATGAAAATTTTCAAATAAATCATGTTCGGCAATAAATTAAAGGTGTTGTTCCCCATAAAGCATCAAGAATGTCATGATTTTTTAAGTTTGTATTTATTTCTAAGCAAACTAGAAATCAGTGAATATTCTTATAGTTATCTTCTTTCCACTTTGAAGTATTTCCATTGGAAATAGTTTTAATTGTTTGTCTGATGTTCATTTTTTTTTTTTACTGCAGCATACTAGATGCTTTAAAATACTTTCCTGCTCCATATAGGGATAAAAGCCATGACTTCACAGTTGTAAGCTTCTCCTGTCTGCGCTTCATACACAGTGACTAAGGAATGTGTGAAGAAAGAAATAGGAATCTATCATGAGAAACACATGGCAGAAACAGGATTTTTTCCAATATTTTCCCTATTGTTGCACTGTAAAGTATTTACTGAAGCAGGAACTTTTCTTTTGCTCATAGTTCATGTTAATACTCCAAATTTATTAATTGATTCCCCCCCCCCCATTTTTGAGGTTGAATATAGTATACAAATGATTACCTCCTCACTTAAAGAAATCAGTAGCCATTTCTTGGTTATGGTTTCATTTCCTGACTTTTTGCAACCTTCACTGGAAGTGAGTTTTGCATTATCCTTATATTCATGGCATAGGTCACACACACAACATGAAAGAGGATTCTTTTTTCTAAGTGTAAGAATGTAATATTTTTAATCTACATTTAACAAGCTAAGAGAACACAATTTCATATGATAAAACTTTAAAAGAACAAAAACAATTCATAAAATAAGAGAATTGCATATTAAATAGTGTCAGAAGAACTAAAATAAATTAATCTATTTCAAAGCTATATTTGGAAATGCATTAAGTCATAATAATTAATCTGATTCATATCCCTATTCAATTTTACATTTTAACTTCAAATAGCATTAAAGGACATGTATAAGCACACTACTAGATTCATGCAGTCATCTCCTTACACTTCCAAGAGTAATTATCAAATTAAGTACACTGACTAGGCACCCAAAAGCTCCGTACTCAGGTACACAGCTACTTTCTTTTTAATGGAATAAAAGGTTAGAAATAAGATGGGGGAGGGGAGAAAAATAATGTTTAGATACTTATGTATTTGGAATTCATAAACAATGGTCTGCCTCATGTTGGAGAACAGAGTGGTACTAGAGGATTTTCGTGGCAGGGCACAAGGCAAGATTAAGGTGGTGGAACTGTTTTCACACACAAACTGAAGCTCTTCAGCATAGAAGGAGGCAATTAGGAAATGTAACAAAAGAACTACAAAATCGTAACTGGCAAAAGAAGAAAGTAAGTATTACCATCTCTTCCAAGATAAGAAACCATATCCTCTCCAGTTTCCTACTTTGCATCAGGTTTGTGTCAATCAAATTTGCATCAAATCTTTCTAAGTATCAAAGTGCAGTCCATGGGCTAACAGATTAATATATCACCTAATGGTTTGAACTGGAGGCTATGCTGGCAAAGATTCATTGCACTGTTATATAGAACTAGAATGAAAGAACTACATAGTATTTCTCAGAACTTAGGGTTCTCACACTCCATCTCAATCCTACCACTCTCTGAGATTTCGTTACAGGAATTTTTTGTCTGAATCTGCTTTCACCAACATTACTTTCTTTTACCATATACACAAAGCTTTTGGTTTTAGCACAGTTCTTTTCCCTTGAACACTATGAATACTCGTGTATAAATATAAACACATACATTTCTTTTATAAACAGAACAGCTAAATGCAAACCAGCAGCCTAAGTGGTAACGCACAGAGCCTTACTACACAGTGGATCCCACAAGAAAAAAGAGTTTGAGCTATAAGCTATTTCTCTTCATGGAAGTAGAAAAACTAGCAGAAATCTGTCTTGTTATAAGATTATAGGTAACAAATCTCCACATTTAAGCCAGTAATCACAGGCCTGTTTTCAAAAACATATTTAATAGTCACTGGAGTGTAAAGCAGAACAGATTTTGAACTGCTTTACTTTTAAATAATTTAGTAAATTATTTCCTAAACATGGGGTTGTTTTTCCCATTTCTTAGAAGTATTAATTTGGTTATGTCACAAGATGACACCCTGGTCAGGTCTGGGACTAATTGGCCTAATTAGCAAAGGGCTAATAAACTGAAACAGAAGCAGAGTGGTTAGCTGGATTAATCACTAATGGGTTTATCAGGCAAAAAAGGAGTAAGAAACTGAACTTTGGGGAAACACATTTACTTTTAAGATCAAAGATCCTTTTTCTCATTACATCCCAAGGTACACAAAGGAAATTAGAGGCTGTACAAAAACAATAGATATAACAACCCCTTTCAAAAGTCCTATCTCTCTGTACAAGCACCCTCAGGAGGGTAGATAGGAGACACAGGCCTTTCAAATTGCAAAATGGTGCCACCTCCAGATGTCTCCAGGTTGTCCTTTAGCCTTGTCTCTGCCCATGGTACAGCCCCACCAAACTGATATCCAGAGGAGGTCCCCTCAAAATCATGGCTTCTCTTTAAAATCTTGGTGTCTCAGTACTGCCAGTTCTACTCCATGCCAATTTTTCTCAGCTTGGGACTACCTCGTTTACTGCCAGCTTTCACCATGTTCCAAAGTGAGACTTTGTACATATGATGCTTCCCCTTCTTCAGAGCTGGGACTGTGACACAGCTGTCTTCATTCCCTAACAAAATCAGCATCTTCCAAAAAAACCCCACAAACCCCTCAAAGCAAAAGAAAAGCCAAGCCCCTCAAAATTATGTTTGCTCACCCAAATATATTCTTTTGCAGGGGCGTTGAGTGGTGGGTTTCTGGCTGGAGCTGTGGAGAGTTTTCTTCTGATTTCTTGGAACATCTCACAGGTGCCATTTCAGTTTTTTCCCATTTAACAGACCCCCAGCTGGCTCAAACCACAACAGATAAGCTCAACCATATTAAAGAACCAAGGAAATCATTACAGTTGAAAATTTCCACACTTAAGCAGTAAAAAATACGTAGGGCAATTGGTAAAGAGAGAAACTCTACTGTGCTGGAAAGGGGTAAGTTTCGTCAAGTTTCCCTAGTTTGCATAATATACAACGTTAAAGCAGAAAAGTGTTATGTGACAGTGAAGAAGGTAAGCAGACGGTCTCTTGGGCTGGGTACTCTCTCTATTTTGACAGCTATTAATTATTCACCTTTTTTATCTTAAGTGCATTTGGTGCTTCAATAAGCAAGCGACCCTTCTTGTGCACAGACAGCTCCTGAGCAGGCAACCTTTATTGCTTTTATTCATACACATTTATCATTTGCTATCATAATTTCCATTTTCATGCAACAAATGCCACATCTTTTACAGACTAATGGCAAATAGAGGTTAAGGTAAAATTTGAAAGTATCAACAGGATGCCTTGTTTCTAAAAGCAGGTTAGTGAAAGCTGGCAATAGCTAATAATTTTATCTTTTTTGCAAATCATAACCTAGGTACACATAGGCACATAGTGTACGCTTGTAAATAAAAATCACTGCCTTCATACTGTGCTTGTACTGTGTTGCACAAAGCATAAAAAATATGAAAAATATTTACTTTCTCCCCTCTCTTGAGCATTCAACGTAATTTCTATAAAATGGATTTATATTGTAAGCTCACTGGAATAACAATGTGGTAAATAAGTAGAATATTTGACTGTCACTCTCAGAAGAGTCTCCTTTAGCACAAATTGCTATCTTCCTTCAGACAGATTTTTCAAAAATACTGTGGAGATCTTTCTTTGTACCCTTACACATTTCTTAGCTACACCTTCAGCCACTCTTCAACCTACTATAATTTGATTCTGTCATTTTCCTGATCAAAAATTGAAAACAGAGAGGAAGAAAGAATTTGTTCCTCCTTTTCTTGTAGCGCATGTGGAGATACTTCACAACGAAGTATCAAACTTGATTGAACTTTGTGTTTTCCAAAAGCCCCATTTCTGTTCTCACTGCACATTTCAGCATAGAAATCAGTGCTGTAATCTGGAATAACTGGAACTAGAATCTGTCACTGCATCTTCTCTGACAACTTCCATTTAGAAGAAATTTCTTATTAAAAATATCCTCAAAGTTTTCTAGGATGTCAGTTTCTGAGTATTTTCTACTTAAGTGTTAATTATATGGTGAGGTTTTCATTCAGTGAATTCTTTAGGTGGACTGATTCAAGTGATACCTTTATTGATGGATGGACCAAGCAAATAGCCTTCAGACACACCAAATGAATGCAGAACATGAACCTCAGAAATCATGTTGACTTAAAAAAGTACAGCTTTCCTTCAGCCCCTGTAGTATTTATTTTTGATGAACGATATAAAAGGGTTTTCATTGTTTCTTAGGAGTCATATATCTGCCAATTTCCAGCAAGCAATTTCAGTTTTCCAAATGAAAATTTAGTAAGAACTCATTAAGAAAAATTGTAGTAAATATAATACACAAATGAAGGTAATACTTAATGCTGCCACTACATTTTTTGTCTTCTACTTGCTCCAGTGAATCAAATTACCCCACACATCAAACAAAAATATGCTGTGTGCTTGTGTGTTTTCTCCCTTCCCACAGACAGGAAGCTGAAGCACCCAGAATTCTCTTGCTTCCTGTCAGTGTGTTATGTCCAAGAAGCCCAATGGTATCCTAAAATGGATTAGAAGGGGGATGGATAGTAGGTATAGAGAGATTCTCTTCCCCCTCTACTCTGCTCTAGTGAGACCACATCTGGAATAGTGTTCATTTCTGAGACAGTCCGTTCCAGAAGGATGGGTAATTTCTGGAAAGAACCCAGCACAGAGCCACAAGGGTGATGAAGAATTTAGAGCATCTCCTTGATGAGGAAAGGCTGAGGAATCTAGGTCTGAGTCAGAGGAGACTGAGTGGTGATCTCATTAATGTTTAAAAATATGGAAAGGATGAGTGTCAAGAGGATGGAGCCAGACTTTTCCCGGTGTTGTCCAATGACAGGACAAGGGGCAACAGGTGCAAGCTGGAGCAGAGGAGATTCCACATAAACATACAAATAAACTTTTTACTGTGAGGACAACAGAACCCTGCAACAAGCTGCCCAGAGAGGTTATGTAGTGTCCTTGGTTGTGGCTTCCCCTCTCTGGAGACAATCAAAACCCACCTGTATGTGCTCTGGCAGAGAGTTTGGACTAGATGATCTTCTGACTTTCTGTGATTCTGTATTCCCATCTGGAAAAAGAAGCACTATTCTCAATCCCAAGAAGGAGGTGGCTAAGTGGAGATCTTATTGTACTTTAAAATTACAGAAAAGGAGAGAAGTGGGGATTGGTCTCTTCTCCCAGGACACTAGCAATAGGATGGGAGAAATTGGCTTCAAGCTGCACCAGAGGAGGTTTAGTTTATACATTATAAAAACTTTCTTTATGAAAAAGTAGTCAGGGATATAAGCAGATTGCCTAGGAGTCACTGTCCATAGAGGTTTTTAAAAAACAAGTAAATGTAGCACTTGGAAACATGTCGGGTTGATAGTTGGAGTTCTCTTCCAACATTAATGATTTTACGATTATTATGAAAATATTGATGTTCAAAATGGTAGTAAATGACAGTACAATGACTCCATAGAAAGCTTAATCTATGTGTGTGTGGCATTAATTTTATATAGGAAATCAGATGACTTAAACTTTCTGGAATGTTATTCAATCCCTAGACCACACATTTGCTCTGAATGACTCCTGAAGAAACCATTTCTGCTGAACTTTATAGCTTTTCTATGGTTTTAATACACAGCAGCAAGTGGTAATTTTAGTTTTAGGACACTTGTTTTTACTAAGCAAAAAGAGTAAGACAAATCATCTCCTCATAAGACAGGGTTTGCATACCTCTCTGAACAAGATAAATCAGCTCTGACAACAAAGAAGCAGCTTTGTAAGCAACATAAAATGAACAAAGCCATAACAGGATGCATGCTGTCAGACTACAGCTATGACTGCAAATGTACAATCTTAGTTTAGCCTGTGATCAGAGATTGTATCTCCCCTTGGGACTATCATTTACTGTAGGCACAGTACGTGGCTAGATATGTACCACTGAGAGGTATTTGAAAGAAGATTCATAAGGTTTCTTAATATGTTGTCAAGAAGCATTAAATTAGTCACTGTGAATTGAACAAAATCTAAAATTAATGTAAATAATTTTGGCACTCAAATACCTACTGCTTAGGTGTGGAAGATGGTGCTGATTTTTCTTTCTTAAGAATGAGTGCCTTTTTGAAACCCATTATCTGAACCAGTAATTGTTAACTTTATTTTTCTTTTCTATTTTATGTTATGGATATTTTTCTGTATTTCCTTTTTACCCACATTACTCATGAAAGTATGTATTCTTCAACTGTATGTTTGATGTGATTATAATCAAGACCAGTCTTGTTGTCTTGTTGCAATTATTTTTGATGTGGATGCTGTTATTTAAACCAATTTTATTCTTCAGTAAAAAGGAGAAAGTTTGAGCTGCACAACTGTCTATATATGTATATGAAATAGATGGCAGTTACATGAATGAACCACTTAGGACTTCATTCTCTGCGTGGTGGCTTCAGAACATGTCCTTTTCATGGTTTAGAAGTTTTTTATTATTTGTCTTAGTTTAGATTATTTTGGACCAATTTGGACTTCTCAGGGCTGCTGAAAAACAACAGAAAACCAAAGGCAAAGTTATAGTAAATAAAAAACCAAAAGCTTTATTAATAGAGAGTAAAGAAAGGGTGAAAACCCAAGCTAGTAGGAAAAAAATGTAAAACTGCTGATAATGCAGTCTCTGTCTGATCAGGGCCTCTACAAAACTTCTTCCCTTCTTTTTTGTCATCTGATGCAAAAACAGTCATGCTGTTCTAGCTGTGAAGATACTGATGCTCTGAAAGAGCTATAGAAAGGAAAAAAAGAGGGAGAAATAGTGCATGGCTTTTCACCAGGTCTGCATGGCAGAAGTGCAATTTTTGCCAGAGCAAGCTGCTCCTGCAGTGATCTGGAAACTTGAGAAAGGAATGCTTTCTGCATACCAAGAATTCTTCAAGGTAAATATAGGATTATGGGAAGAGATATCTGGCTGTCATGTGACACGTGTAAAATAGTTAGAAGTCATCCCATGACCATACCAATTTTCACGTATCTCTCTTTCAAGCCTTTATTTACATAGTCATAAGCACAATTAAAACCCAAGCATGTCATAGAATTGCTAATCTTTCAAGACATTTCCAGACCAAAAGCTGTCTATTTATTATTAGTGTAAATGCTCTACAACATGTTTCGGAATTGTGCAATATGCTCATCATCTGTGCTGACACCAAAAGGCAGCACTGCAATATGATGCTGGTGTCTAAAACAGTTTGCACCACCTGTGATCAAAATAAGCAGGCAGAAAAAGTAAAAAAATCACTTTTGCCTCTCTTTAGAAGCTTTTGACACAGAGCTAACAGAAAGCAAATGACAGTCAGTACTGGGGACTGCCAAAGAAAACTGCATCTACTTTTTGCTGCAGCAAAATTTCACTTTATTGAACTGCAAATATAAATTAGACTCCACTAGCAGCCAGTGAAGATCCAATTACTCTTTCTAGGAAGCCATTAATAGGTCCCAATTAACCTGAAATAGCTGAATTTTCCTTCACATAATGGATAAAATTCAAAATTACCTAGGTTTACCCTTTATAACTCCATCATTATGGAATTTTTTGTTAGTTCTTTGCCAACAAGTCAAGTAAGCAGCTAACAATTGCTTCAACTTTTCCGAAGAGACACTTCAGGTCAGAGACAGTGTGCCACTGTTGCTATCACTAGCCATATTATTCTATCATCATGCCAGACAGAATTATTGAGGTACAGGTGTTCCTGTAAGGAAGAGAAGAGATATTAAGAGCAATATGTGATCACCGTCCTATTATCCTTCTCAGTGCTCTCAGTTCCCGTGTTCCCAGGGCAATGCAGAGGGCCCTGTGCCCTCAAGCCAAATGCAGTGAACTGAACAGAACCCATGACACTGTGTGCTTCATTCAGCTGAGAGCTCAGAGTGTGCATGTTTTCTCTTACCGGCTCCAAAAAGGACACCATTAGAATTAAGAGTGGGGACATGAGAAACTGAAGGGGGGATGGGGATTCAGGGAAGTTCACAAACTGCCAAGCACTGTCACAAATTAGATTAAAATGTTTCACCTTTATTCAAATCTTCTTTTCCATCTATAATGGGTGTAATCTTGTTCTTTTATAGTCAAAGCTAGAAATTCACTTCCTTGATGTTTCTCAAGCGTGTCTGGATCAGTTTATAAAGCATATATTGCACTGTAATGTGGCTTTATCAGTCAAAAGACTTGTGGTGTCGATCCACTGGTGTATGGAGGAAAGTGGTACACACAACTCCCTTTTAATCCATAAAGAAGATAAGGCAATCCAGTGGCAATCTTTACAAATCAAACAACGCACAAACGGATGCATGCTTGGTTATTCAGTATGGAATTGAAAAGAGAAAAACAGATGTCACGTGCTAAGTTGGGCAGCTGCTAAAATTGGTTTATAATATTTTTTCCCCTTTGTTCACCAAGAAATCCATAGACTTTTAAGCATCAAGTAAGAAACAATGCTTCTCCTGGCAAGAAAAACTTGAGCATGACAAACAGAATGCTCATGCATATTCTGTCCTTCAAAGGAACTCCAGTATACTGGGACTGCTAGCTTGTTCCATCCAAACACTACACTACCACTTAAGACAGAATTTTAAACACGCTGCCACACTGAAGTGAAATAGTTATAGCTCCTTGACATCAGGATAAACATGTCAGGGTTCTTGTCCTTAGAGGATTTCACAATTTCTTTCCTCAATCTGCATTTTAAAAGTTTTTAAAAGTACTCAGTCAAGGAACAATAAAGATGTCATGGAACAATTCCCTATTTTGGTCATTCCAAAACTGCATAAAGAAAAGATATTTGGGTTATTTTTAAATAATACTGTTAATCTTCCATTGGCAATTCTGCCATTCCTCACAGTCCTACCTTCCTCAGTTGTTCAAGTGAAACTGTTAATGCAAGTATTCTGAGAAATAAAACCTCAAAATAGGTAGATTTTATCTTATGCATCTGGCTTCAGTCAATTTTGTTGCTTTAGTCTGGAAGAGAGTAGGAAGAACTCATGCAACTCAGAAAAAAAAGTCAAAACCGTAACCTTCATCTGATGAGAAGCAATGAACAACTACAGATAGAAATGCAAAGACAATAAGACATGTTTATAATCTCTGTCTCAGTAGAGAGTGAAATTATGTCTAGTGACTGAAGATCAATACTGGTTTCCACATCTTAGCCTCATTTTAATGTGGACCTGCCATTTATCATCTAAGTTAGACACATGATTAGGACTCTATCTCTGCATGTAGAACACTAATTTGACAATGGTGACCGTCTGTTTATTTAGGTATTCTAAATAGGATAATCCTGTTTGCCAGCAGGCTTTTCAGAGCAAAGACGAAGCATATTCTAGTTCTTAAAACATTACAGTGTTGATGCTTCTGTGATCTCTTATACAAAATAATCAATTATCCTTAGTCTTGGAGACCATAATATTTTCACTCCAGTAAGGCTAGAAATCTATACGAAGACAAAAACAGTCAGGCTTGTTATACCTGGCAAAATTTTGGTAAGGTGTGGTAATTCAAGTCCCTTTCATTCTGCAATAGGAGTACACAGATGCATCAAGACTTAAAGAGACGACTTCAGAAATTTTACAGTAAAATTACTTCCTGTTTGATAAATATAAGTGGGGATTCACATCTATGCATTTTTACAGATATTCTGGGCCAGCATGAATACAAAATACAAGTTTAGACCTTCACAAGAAAGAATCTCTAATGAGGCCTTTTATTGAAAGTTTCACTCAGACAGGGTATTATAATCATATATTTTGCTTTAAAAAACAAAATCAAAAGCCTAGCTATGTGACAAACTATTAATGGAAAATTGAACACAGATTTACCCCCTTTGAGATGCTCTGGGTGGTTTTTAAAAAATGTACAACACTGACCACAATGAAGATTACACTCTGAGTCTTGATTAAAACTGATGAGGCTCAATTACTTTCCCAGGTTACAATGGAACCCAAAAAAACCCTAAAATCCAAAGACTAAAGGTTCTGTATAAGGCCAAAATAAGAGTGACAAACCACCAGCATCCTCTGAAAATTCCTCTCAGTGCTCATCACTGCCATAATGAACAGCTAGAGAGAGGCCATGACCTTAGGCAAAGCAAGCAGGTACATCAGATTTAATATGAGCAATACATACTTACACCCATGGAAATTATTCTTATTTTGACACATCACTTATGTTTTACTACACTGAGAATATCAGCAATCTTAGTAGTAATTCTGCTGGAATCTTGAAACTGTTATGTTTGCCCACTTTTCTATCAATAATATTAATCTTGCAAACCTCTGCCTTGGGTTGTGGAAATAAAAAAAAAAAAA
>VZRI01004214.1:0-32459 GCA_013397515.1 Upupa epops | reverse complement strand
TTTTTTCCCTTAGCTCTAGGCAACACAGACACAGGGCAACCTGGCAGGGATGCTGGTTGCCCAAGCAAGGAATGTGACATAACCAGGCTGGGGTGACTGCCCAGAGTGAGCCACAAGCAGCTTAGGCCAAGCATGATTGATTTCCTGGTCTTATGGTGCTATAGCCTCTTCTGGGACACAGGAACTTCCCAAGTACGTGGAATGTGTCGTAAGGGACAGGTACTTTGCTTGCCACAGCCATTTCTACGTGGAATTATCTGCTGCTCTTCTCTAGCACAAATTGTTTTCCTATCCTTCCAAATACCTTTTCCACACAAAAATGTTCCCATGCCTGGAGCTCTGAGTACAACTAAGAAGCTTTTTCTCAGGTTCCTTGCAGTGACTGTGCCTGCTGAAATCTCAGGTTGGTAACTGGTAGGTCTCCACTCTTGCAGAACAGGCAAGAGCGCCCCAGCATTCACATTCCGAGTCACACGCTGCTTTACCCTGCCGTCAAAGGAGCTTTTGCCTTTCGCAGCTGTGGAGCTAATGAGGATGTCTGTCTGTTCTGTGAGGATCGGGGACCACGGTGGCTATTATAAACTAGTCAGTCTGGGCACATAAGCTCTATTGCTTCCACAAAGAACAGAAATGTATTTATAAATTGCTCAAGTGTGCTGTATTGCTTCCTCTAGGGCTGCATCGCTCCTGTCTGCTCCAGTCTGGCTGTCGTTGTGAACCTTGTAGCCAGCTGCTTTGCCAGCGAGGCGCCTGGGGAAATGGAAGGAATGTTTCCACTCCTAATTTCTGTGATCCTTTGGGGTGGAATCAGCAAAAATAAACTCCTAAATGCCACCAGAGACCGAGCCCTCCCCCCAAGACAGCATCCATGGTGCAGCATATAGATCTAGGCATCTTGTCTCTTTTTCCACATGCTTTCCCGTTGGTGCTTTGCCTTCCAGCAGTGAAATGGTGTGTGCCAATACCTGCCGATCTCCAATATCATTCTTAATTCCTGCAGGTTACATGGGATGGTCCTGGAAGTTAGATTTATGACATTTAGGGTTTTATCATCTCATAGAATGGGCTGGGTTGGAACGGTCCTTCATGTTCCAAGCCCCCTGCCATGGGCAGGGACACTTCCCACTAGACCAGGCTGCTCAAGGCCCCCAGGGTTGATTTCATGAGGATATTTTCACCAATTTTCTGTGAAGTTTAGAAGCAGGGTATCGGACAGTCAGTTGTCTCACATTCCCTTTGCCTAGGACCACATTATTTTCCCTCTTTTCCTTTTCAAGTACAGTCTTGGGCACTCAGTTATTGTTGATGTGGCAGCAGGAGAACTGGAAGCTGGCTCTGTGCTGGACGAAACACCTATAGTGTGAAGATTCATCCCTTGCCCTGTCACCTAGTTGCTCCCTGCCTTCTGGTTTTCTTTTGTTCAAACTTTGTCATCCCAAACTGGGTGATGCCTACAGCCATCTGCTGCATTTGCTAGTCTGCGGCATCATGCCGACTCGATTATGCTCTTCTCTGGGATAACAGCAGGGCTGGTTTTCTCTGCCACTCTGAAAGAGTGTTTTTCCCGTGCAGATGAAGAGGCTGAGATCAGTAGGAGCCTCCATGAACAAGCTGGCTGAGCTGTTCCCAGCCACGTCAGGTGGACTCTTTGTGTCTGCGTGGTGGAGTGGTGCATGGGAGAGCAGCATCTTTCACCACGGCTGAAATGCTGCATCCTGGGGCAGAGTGCTCCCTTGTGACAGCACTCAACCATCGGGCACTTGTAATCTTTACCGCCTCCTTTGCCTTTCTTGTGAATATCTATTACACCAAGTGGTTAGGGATGATGTGAAATCAAAGGCGATGATGCAAGTGTAAATGACAGTTGTTTTTAACAAGAGCCCAGAGCCGAAGGGCTACAAAGCCTTTTTTTTTAAACTAAAAGAGTAGTCAAGCATGAGAACAGGCTGCCCAGGGAGGTGGTTGAGTCACCACCCCTGGATGTGTTTAAAGGTCATTTAGATGTGGTGCATAATGGTCTGGTCTAGTGCTGAACTGGGTAGAATAGGGTTATTGGTTGGACTTGATGGTCTCGGGGGTCTTTTCCAACCTGAATAATTCTATGATTCTATGAAATAGGTAATGTTGAACGTTACAGGGGACTCCTAGTAAAGCTGCTTTGCTAAGGCTTCATACTCACACAGAAGTACCCAAGCAGTAGAATTTACATGTGTGATACAAACTGCAACCTCAGTCTTCTTCCTGTGGTGGGTTGGAGAGGAATAACTGGGATCTGGAGTAAAATGTGATACTTTTGCTTTGCCGCAGGCCTAGGATGAGATTCTAGAGCTGCTTCCAGTTTTCTTCTTTGCCTTCCCTGCAAGTGGTGGACCTGATGGATTTCAACACATAGTCATCCAGGCTTACTGTTTGCATCCTTCGGGACTGTCTGTAGCACCCTGATCCTTTTTCCCCTCTTTGTTATATGAGGATAGGGGTCAGATCAAGTGGTGGGGAGCTAGAAGAGGACAGAAACCTCTCATGGAACAGTGCTATTTACATTCAAGACATTTTGGGCCCCACCAGCTGTTCCTTGTGTGTTATTTTCAGAAGAGCAATAATCCGTGGGAGGTCAGGAGAGTGAAATTGTGTGAATACGTTGGGTGAAGGAGATCGAGATGCTTGGAAGTCCTGAGGCCTTGTCATGACAGAGAACCAGGATCTCAGATGATTATGGCTTGCAGACTGGGAGAACTCAAGGAGAACTCTGAAAGTGCTGCTTGTACGGCTAGGAAAAGCTGCTGGGCTGCGTGTATGTTAGCGGTTTTTAAGAGTTTACACTGCTGGCAGGACCACCTGTTCTTTTCTGAACAATAATATTATGTGTGCGCGCGCCTGTGTGTTGCTGCATTTATTTTTAGCCCTTTCTAAAAACCCTCGACAGGTTTGAGAGATGCTGTGGATTGTGAGTGGTGCCTGGCGGCATTGCTCACATTGACGGTTGTCAGAATTTCCATGATATATCTCTGCTTTGAGAAAGGCTTATAGCTCATCCTTCTATTCCTGGTCCTGAAGCTCTTACATCCTGGAAAAACCCCTCACCACTCTTATAAAAAAACCCCCTGTGTTTTCCTCACAGTTTTGTGAAAACCTGTTTTGTTGGCCTAAACCAAAGCTTCTCCAAAGCTGGTGTCGAGGCTCACCGCTTTATTTTTCAGTCCCTGATTGCAGATGGGTGGCAGCTCTCTTCACTATGGTTTATACGGTCAGATGGAAACACAGTTCTGCGTATCAGACCGATAACGGGCGCTGGATGGTGTCAATCCGTAGGGAACCATCAGCATTTAACTCCCTACCACCAGCTGTGAGGAAGCACAAACCCAACTGAATAATGGCAAGAGGCTGGGCAGCCTCCAGATCTTGTGTGATCTCAGTTGCAGAATTAGAGGGTGTCCTGCTTTACAAGCTGAGCAGAATCCGAGCGTTTAGTTTGTGTATTTTTCACAGAACAGTTTGTGGTTGGAAAGTTTGAGAAGAACACTGCTATCCTCTCCCCCCTCCCTCTCTGTTTCTGGTTGTTTTCTTGTCGTCTTCTTCTTGGATGTTGTCTTGTCTTGTCGGGGTTGTGCTGCTGCTGCTGAGATAGAAATGCTTGCTGCTTTGATGATGATTTACAGTGGGAGACAGCCTTGTCTGGTCCTGTGGGACGCTCCTTGTTTGCTGGGATGACTGTAAATCCTAAACTTCAGAGATTTGTGAGAGCTGAGACTTTACTAAACTCACTCTTAGCACAGCCATGGGTGTAGATATTTCAGGAGTTGGACAATCACTGCAGTTTCCAAAGAAGCAGAGACTGTCTACAATATGGACATTCTGGATGTTTTATCTCAGTGTAGTGTAGGAGCATCATGATAAAGCTCTGTATGGCTGTGCATCTGTCTTCTGTTTGGGGTTTCTTCTGGTGTGTGGGGTGTGAATGAAAATGTCTTGCTGCCTTTTTTCCCCTCAAATGTTTCCTTGCCTGTAAATTAGAATCATAGAATCATCAGGCATTGGAAAAGACCTCGAAAGATCATCTAGTCCAATCTCCCTGCCACAGCAGGACACCCAGACCAAGTCACAGAACAGAACATTATGGATTAGAAGCAACCTGGAAGGATCATCCAGCCCAATCCCCCTGTCACAGCAGAATCACCCAGACCAAGTCCAGGCAGGTTTCAAATATCTCCAGAAAAGGAGACTCCACAACCCCCCCCAGGCAGCCCTCTCCAGTGCCCAGTCACCTTCCCTGGGAAGAAGTTATAGATCAGTCAGGGTTGGAAGGGACCACAGGATCATCCAGTTCCAACCCCCTGCCATGGGCAGGGACACCCCACCCTAGAGCAGGCTGGCCAGAGCCTCATCCAGCCTGGCATTAAACACCCCCAGGGACGGGGCCCCAAACACCTCCCTGGGCAACCCATTCCAGACTCTTCCCCACTCTCATGGTGAAGAACTTCCTCCTCACATCAAGTCTAAATCAGCCCATCTCCAGCTTTGCTCCCTCCCTTTGCACTGCAGCTAAAAGTTCTTGGTTAAAATACATTTTGGTAGCAGAGGTTGGTTGCCAAATGCAGACCTACAACATAGGATTTATGCTTCTTGTATCAAGAAATAGTGGAGAGATGGGATATACAGTGGGTTTTTCTCTTTCACATCCATAAACAAGGGACCTGTACATTGTTATTATGTGAAAATTGTAAGAGAAATCCAGTACAAATCAGCAGCTGATAATTTTAGTGAAGAAAAACATAGTCAACCCTTATTAACTTTATGCTTGTACTGTCTTCCATCCACACAGTGCAAAGCAGCTTGCAGCCATTCATCTGTGAAGTCACACACACCCCACTGTGATTTCTAGTGCACACCCAGGAGGGATGGTGTGGTGAGGAGGTGTGATGGTGTGCCCTGATGGTGCCGTGAATCCCACCAACCTATGGCAAAACAGGGTGGCACATGGGAAGCTGAGTTATGCAACAGTGCTGGAAGGACCAAGAGTTTGCAGAGTTTTCATCGTTGCTGAAAGCTGTTGAAACGTTAACTGCTAATAGCACATTCGTATGCACATGGTAGGCTCTAGTTCAAAACATGAAGGTAATGAACTTGAAGCTGCGTCCTGACACACAATTGAGAATTATGGAGGGAGCATTGAGAACTTGAGCTGAATCAAAGTCGGGGTAATTTCCCATGCAGCAGTCAGCAGGCCATTCAAACTCAGATTATCTTTTGGCAGATGGGAA
Organism: Upupa epops; assembly: GCA_013397515.1. NCBI lineage: Eukaryota > Metazoa > Chordata > Aves > Bucerotiformes > Upupidae > Upupa > Upupa epops. Next base: position 27,201 of record VZRI01004214.1, on the reverse strand, counting down.
TCACACTAATTCCCTGCCCCTCCAGGAAGGCTGTGAGGTAGTGAAGTGCATGCAGAAGGATTCATGTATGCAAGAGCTCTCCTGTTGTTCAACCTATCTTAGTAGCAGCTTGAATGATGGATATGACCTTTCCTCGGGTCTTGCCTGACAGCTCTTAGATGACGGGTTTTAAAAATGCTGCTATTACAAAATGAAAACAGTCTTGTGTTGCTTTTGTGCCTGTTGCGTGGCTACACGCAGTGCTTAGCTGTGTTTTACTGTAGCTCCAGACACAGGATTTAAACTTTTGAATCCTGATTTTTCTTCTTCTGCTACTGGTTTTTCCTTTGGACACTGAGGTTTATTTGTTCTGGTTCCTCTGTCCATCTCTTGTCTGCCTCTGAGCATTGTGTTCCTGTAGGAGCTTTGCACCTCCTTAGCAAGAGGCAAGGGACACGGTATTCCTTTTCCCAGATGGGCATTGCAGGCTTGGAGTGACTTGCTGGTTGTCAGACACAAAACTTGATGGAATAGGCAGCTTCCAGACTCTCCAAAGCTTCAGGACGGTGCCTGATCTGCTTGCCCAGCCTCAGCGTTATCTTTTGTTGCTGTTCTGATCCCATCTGGCTGTCAGCTGTACCAGCCAGTGCTCCGTGGGTATTTACGCTGCTGCCAGTTCTCATGTCTCAATCGGGAGTCATTTAATGCGGGTGACTGAGATTCCTTGAGAGGAAGAATGTGAAGTATCCCAGACAATGGCATGGTTGACATCGATTTTGCTGTAAGACTGTTTTTCTAGTATTTATTTTTGAGGATTGTTGGCATACGTGAGTTTTTCTAGGGCTTCAGTATCCGTGGTTTCAGCCCTGAAAAGTTTCAGGGGTAAAACAGCTTCAGCATCAGAGTTTAATATACTTTCCCTTGTAAGATATAAGAATAAACACAAAGAGAAATGGATGTTTTAAAGCCATCAGTGACACGGAGAGAGTCATTTGTGAGGAAAGATTTCTGGTAAAACATTGCTACAAGACAACAGCCAACAAATGAGGCTGGAGAAGCGGACGGGGCATGTCTGTCTCCCAGAGTAAAAACCGTTATTACAGGTTCTTCTACTCTCAATTACCCTAATTTGAAGAGGGGAGCTAATGAATATTGCTAAATGGATTGAAACAAACAGCAGCATTGTGGACAAAAGATTACCCTGCTGACTGGCAGTGTATCGACTGCAGTGAGTTTGTCATGCTTTTGTTTGGTTTAGTGCTGGGCTGACTGGCGTGACTGCTTCATGTAGGGGAGAGAATTTTAACCAGTCATTTCCAGTAGGGTCAGTAACTTCTATTAGTACCAGTTCACACCTTTTCAAACCTCACTGCAACGATTGGAAATTACCTCATCCCTAGGCCGTGCTTTCCAATCGTTAATTAAAATAGTTCTCATTATAAGAGCACTTCTGCTAGAGGAGCGGGTGAGTGCCAGCAGTGCTGTCCCCACTGCAAGTACTTGCATGTCAGGGTTGAAATGCTCCTTAACTTTGTCATGTCAAGTGACACAGAGCAAGCTGTAGGTTTCCACTGCAGGCCAGTGTGTGATGCAGAGATGCTGGGGGTACCAGTGTAGCTGGCACTGAGTGCAAGTATGGTGCAGCCAGTCCTGGCTGTATGTGTGTTTCTGGGTTGAGATGGTACATGTGTGTGATGCTGTGATGTGTCTGTATGTGTGCAGAAGTCTTGCTGCAGGCTTAGAAACACACGAGGGGTAGTGGCCACCCTGACTGTGTTTGTGGGGAGGCTCACTTTGCTCACTAAGTGCTATTTGCACCACAGGAGGTGGGCTGCCCACCCTCAGGTAGGCACTGGTTGAGGAAAAGGGCTACATATGTGCTTCTGAGTATCTCCTGAAACTCTTGGATACCTCACTGTGCTGGGGCTGGTGGGCTTGTGTAGTCATAGATGTCTGTCAGGAATCCGTGAAGTTGTTCCGAGTTCCCTTTAATTCAGCGAATATTGTTGATTTAATGCTGGGTGCCTTAGTGAACTTTTCAGAAAGCTCTCAGATTTGGCATTTCTGTGGAAATGTCAGCAATGAAAGGCATTTGGAGAGACTGGAAATGTGGAGGGGAAAGTACAAGACCACAGAGGGGAGAAAAATAATCTCGAGCTAATTTCAGAGGGAAAAAACCATAAGAAAAAAGAGTTCTCATGGTCTGTAAGGGGAGAATGAATTGAAAAAGTTCCAGTGCAATAGCAGTTACAAGCTTCTCATGCTTCTGGCTCGGCAAGCAGTTCATGTTCTGCAGCGAGGTGATGGCAGTGTCTGCTCTACGTGTGTACCAAAGTGCTTTCTTAAATCTGGGCTGAGGTGGGGAAAAAACGAGGTGGGAACTGAACACGACTCCAGCGAANAAAAAAACCATAAGAAAAAAGAGTTCTCATGGTCTGTAAGGGGAGAATGAATTGAAAAAGTTCCAGTGCAATAGCAGTTACAAGCTTCTCATGCTTCTGGCTCGGCAAGCAGTTCATGTTCTGCAGCGAGGTGATGGCAGTGTCTGCTCTACATGTGTACCAAAGTTCTTTCTTAAATCTGGGTTGAGGTGGGGAAAAAATGAGGTGGGAACTGAACACGACTTCAGCGACCTACATGATTTAGCAATGGCTAATTTTAGGCACTTGTTTCTGAAACCTTTTGCCCATAGCCTGGCACCCATCAAGCTGGTTCTGTCAGGAGCACTTTTCAACCTCCAACTTTGTTCCCAGGCTGAAGAGCTAGCATGGCATTTTCTTAAAAAACAAACCCAAGCGAACAGCAGCAAGTTTGTGACCTCAGGCTTGCCTCTCCCTGCTAATCTGATTCCTTTTAAGGGTAGGAGCTGGTGGCTAATGTGATTTCTAGTGAAACACTCTGTGTGTAGTTGAATATGAGTGTGTCGAGTTTTGCTGGGGCTGCTGTTGAAAATGTCAAGTCCTAGCAGCCTGGATCCAGGCTTTATAAAACCCACTTGGTTTCTTTATATTGTCACACAGCTGACCGTAACCGACGTGTCTTTTTAAGGTTAGGTTCATGCCCAACATGAACAAGAACATCTCACTCTGTTATGGGTCCTTAACAGTTAGTTTTGATCTCTAGCTTCGCCCCATCTATCTTGCCCCTTCCCATCTAAATCACCCTTACAATAGAAAGGACCTTCTGTGCATGAACGGTGAGGCACAAACCCCGGCTTTGGGTAATCCCTGAGCACCTTCCCACTGTGATGCTGCATGAAGAGATGGAGATGTCCTTTCAAAAAATAACAGTGGTCTAAAGGGCGCTTGGGCTTGCTCTGGCAAAGGCTGCAGTGAGGCTGCGTGCTTGCTGGAGCTTGTCATGGGCCAACCAGTTTGTAATACAGGAATGAAAAAGGCAAAGAAGGGCCTAATCCACTGATAAGATGTAACCACCTCGTGGGAGGAGAGTGACTCAATGTGCAGTATTACAGGCCTAGTAGAAGTAGTTTAGGTGCTGGCTTGCTCTGGGGGAACTCTTGTTGCCAGCAAATGCAGTGTGATTGCTTTTGGTCAACCACAGACTGGTGGCTTTGTGTTGATAGGCAGGTACGAAGCCCTGTGTGGCTAACTGCATTAGAGGAGAGGGAAGCGTGGTTTTTATGCCAGCACCATAGTGGCTTCATGGTGCTTTTGCTACAGTTGTGCTTGGAAAATGGTAGGGGATGATGAAAACCCTTTGTGGGAGCATAACATGGTGGAAAGCGTTCACGTGGAGAGGCTGCTGAAGGATGTGAACCCTCCCATGGGAACTTTGTGAGCAGCTGAGAAAGCATGGCCTTCTGTGCCCCTTATCCACAGCCATCCTTCTGTGGGATTTCTGCGTGGGCATCCAGGATTCCTAGCCACATCTTGGGCAATGCCTGGGCACGAGTGGAACAGACCAAACCATGTGTTTGAAGTCCGCATCATTTCCATGGTCCAGTACCTCACATCTCTCTCAGACGTTTGTTATTCCTGATGTAACGCATTACTCTCTTGAAAACACCTCTTGGTCGTTGCCTGTTCTCTTCAGTGAAGGTATGTTGTTTGGTCTGTGATTGGCAGGGTTGTTTGACTGGAGAAACACACGGCTGCCTCTGGGGTGGAGATTAGCCCATATGAATTTAAATTTAGTTTCCCAGACTGATGTTTGCTTTCTGGGAACTCTGTTGCCCATCAAACTCAATTTCTCCAAAGTCTGTGGGAAACCAGTGGTGAAATGTGAATGTAGTCTTAGCCAATTAATGTAAGAAGATGTAAAGCAGTGTTCACTGGAGGACAAACGAAGCCTTTCTGCGTTACTTGGCTGGAGTGGGTGGTATAAGCTCATTTGATCCCCTTTCTTCTTCCATCATCGCATTTTCATGCTGGTGTTATTTTAATACACGTATATGTGTATTAACCAGCTATGTATGGTATTACAATTCCGTGGTCCTCAGAGAGATCTTTGATCATTTAGACCGTAAAAGCAACAAACACTTGAGGCAGAAGCATAGCTATTAATTTTGCACTTCAAAGTCAACAGTTATTACCCCGAAAAGTGTATCTTAAGAGGCTGTCATTTGCCATCCTCATTTGTAGTCCCCCTGCACCTCTGCTGCAGCTGGTAACCGACTCACTGAAATGTTCCTTATTCACAAACAAGTGCCAAACTGGCATCAGGTTCCCCTCCTGTGACCCCTGCTGGTAGGAGGTACCAGAATCCCATTGGGGTAGTTAGAGCCTGCTGAGCCCAGGCTCATAAAGAGCCTAGGCATCCTTTTGGCCAGACTGCTTTGTTGCTGAGAGCCTCCCAAGGGAGCAGCAGCAGAGGAGGCTCCCCTGGGGACCCCCTGAGCCTGTGTTTGTCCTAGGACTCCCAGGAGGCAGCTGTGTTGTCAGGAGGAGGCTGATGCTGCTCCTCCACAGCTCCTGAGGATGCTGGCAGTCAACAGCACTTGCCATGGCTGTGGTTGTGGCTCTGCTACGCTACGCTGACTTTCTACATTGTGAATGTCTGTATTCTTTGTACTTGGGCCATTTGCTCTCCAGTCAAGCGTGTTCTCATTTCTATAAACGCATGCTGCTTTTATTCTTTGGGGTTTGGACTTCCCTGATTCCTCAGCCTCGGCAGTAATTCATGGAAAAGTATTTGATTGAGCAATCTGGCATCTTTTTACCTGTACCCTTTCAACAGTCTGAGGGCAGATGGTTGGACTGGATGGTCTTGAGAGTCTTTTCTAACTCTGATGATTCTGTGATCCTGTCTTTCTGGGTTATCAGATTTGAGTTTGCTTGAATGTTGCCTTGCTCTCATATTCTGACAGAGAAAACGTGCTCGACCCATGTGCTTCAGGTCATAGCATCATCCAGGTTACATGGATCATCAAGCCCAACCGTCCACCTTACAACCCCTAGCAAATAAACCATCTCCCCAAACACCATGTCTACCTGTTTTTTGAACACCTCTATGGACAGTGCCTCCACCAGCTCCCTGGACAGCCTGGTCCAGTGCCTCGTCACTCTTTCCATGAAGATGTTTTTCCGAATATCCCATCTGAAGCTGCTGTTGCTTTTAAGTATCTCCTCTTATTTTCTCCCTCATTTGTCTCTGAGCTTCCTCAGCTGTCCCACTGTGCTGCTCAGAGAGAGGAACTTACAGACACGACCTTGTCTAGAGGCATTGCTCTGTTAGTTTTGGCATTCTATGTATTTTTAAATATAGATTTGCCTTTTATAGAGTTAAGTATTTCTGCTTTAAGAGCTTGTTGAAACACAAGTTTCCCTGTTCTCCTATCTTAGTCTTGGCAGCTGATCAGCACAAGACTCTAGATCAGAACCGACTTCTGACTCCTTTACACACCAGTTAGAGCAGGCGATGCTGTTAATGGTTTGAGATGTACTGAACAAAGAGATGACTGGGGATGATTAGGGATCTGGAAACAGGTTTTATAAGGAGAGGCTTGGAGAGCTGGGGTTGTTCAGCCTGGACAAGGGGAGACTGAGCGGAGACCTCATTGCTCTCTACAACTACCTGATGGGAGGTTGTAGTGAGGTGGGTGTTGGCCTCTTCTCCTTAGTAGCTAGTGACAGGACAAGAGGAAATGGGGCCTGTTGCCCAGGGGAGGTTCTGACAGGATACTAGGAAAAACTTCTTCATGGAAAGAGTGGTGAGGCCTTGGAACAGGCTGCCCAGGGAGCTTGTGAAGGCACCATCCCTACAGAGGTTCAAAAACAGACCTGATGTTTTGGGAGATGGTTTGGAGGTTTGGGGTTGTTGGGTGGATGGTTGGACTTGATAATCATGAAGATTCTAACCTTGATGATTCTGTAATTCTCTTTCTGTTAAGTGTCCATTCCAGCTGTTGCTGGAGAATTCACAGTTTTGAGAGGGTGAGCAGACCCCAGCAGATAAGACTCAGGAGAAAGGAGTGGCAAGAGGAGAATGAAAGCATCTCATGCCTCTGGGCATTGTCTTTGTAATGGTACCATTTAAAGATTGAGTGCCTATCCAAGGGCAGAATTCAATATATAACGTTGATTTAGGTCACAGCTATAAGACTGTCCATCCATCCATCTGGTACAAAGCAATAAATACAAAGTCTGTCTGAAGTGACAGGCCAGCCTCTCTGCACACTGCTGAGGTAAATGTGCTCCTGCTGTGGTGTGATAGCCTGGCCAGCCTTGACAGTGAATTCCAGGGATCACAAGTTTATGGCCTGTCAGCCAGTGCAAACATCCATCCATCAAATATTCCCCACTTGTTATACCTGGAAGACAGAACCAGGGAGGCATTAAGAAATGAGGGGCAAAGGGGTGTTCTCTGCTTTGTATTCTTGAATTCTCTAGGCTGAGAGTTGAGATGCTTGTGCTCCTGTGGTCTCAAAGAGCACCAGAGTACCACCGGTGAACATGCGTAGAGGTGTGAAATGGCACAGAGATGCTCCTGATCCACATTTTTCAGTGATACCTTCCTCTCCAGCAAAGACTGTAGCCCAGAGTTTTTAAAGTTTGAGCTGTTTCTTGTTATAAGCCAGAGAGACTTTATTAAACAAGGTCTGGGTTAGTGCTGGAGTGGCCCTGTGAAACAGAAATATTACTCTATAGCTGAGTTTTCCAAGGGCAGTGATCTGAGTCACTTAGTGAGTGCTTCTCAGCACGGGGGCATCCTAAGGGACAGGCATGCTCAGGACGCTTCAGATGCTGCTTAAAACCCCCAGGCCTGCAGGACTAACCCTGTCTTCTTGCTACCTTGTGTGGCTGTAGGTGTTCAGGTGGCATCCTCCTCTCAGGGCTGAAAGCCCTCAATCCTTGGCAAATTTCACCTTTAAAGGTCCCTGTAGATCCTAACACAGTTACAAGTCTTTGTCTCAGGGTTCCCATCAGATTCTGGTTTCATTCTTTAGGCCCCCTTTTTGAGGCTTCTTGCTGGAACCTACTTCTTTACTGGCCTCCAGCTTCCCAGCCTGCAGGGTCCCGTGGGATGGGCGATTGTGTGGGGAAAGGAAGGAAGGGCACTTCCTTTGGGTGGACAGAGGGGGATCTAAGGTCAGAAGGAGGGAGCCTGTGAAAATTAGAAAGTGGGACCAAGGGATGAATTCAGAGTGGGGGCATCAGCTGGAGGAAGAAAGAGTTTTCTTTGGGTTGGGCAATACATCTTAAGAGAGCTGAGTACCCGCAGGATCTCTATGCAGAGGTGGCTGGTAGCAGATTCTCAATGTCTCTCAAGACTCTGCTTCATAAAAAGTCTTTCAGGGTCCTGCTACTGCATGGACAAGCAATCGGATTCTTGGGGAACAGGTTTTGCTCCCCTTCTCTTGCTAACTTGGCCTCACACCTCAGGTGGCCTCTCAGGGTGCTGAGATGTGCTAGGGGATGCAAGAAAGGAGCATTTCCCTTGCAAGAGGATGGAAGTCCTGCTCTCTGGCCAGCTCTTCTCACTTTTCCTTGGTAATGCAGAGACAGGCAGGGGAGCCAGCGGGGGTTTCTGTTAGCCAGTCAATCAATCATTTCCTGATGTTTCTTATTTACGCCCCTGGCCGAGCCTTCCTCTCATCCCTGCCACTCTAGGCAGTGGGAATTTTTGTGATCTCTGAGCAGCAGAGGCTGGCGGGCAGCCCGATCGATGCTGGCAGCTCATTCTCGGCCACGTGAGAATAGAAATATCAACAAGGAGACATGGAGTTAGAACTTTATTAGGAGAAACCTAGGCATGATCGACTAAAATCTCATGTTAGAGAGCACGCAGGTCTTTTCAGGATTAAAAAATACATGTATATAAAACACCTTACAAACAAAAACCCGGTTTCCCCCCTCTGTGTGTGATCATAGCTGTAGATGTATAGGGATCAGTACCAAAGCTAACTTTGTATTGGAGCGAGGATTCACGGTCCCTTTCGGCGGCCCTAAGAGAGAGAATGGCTCAGTCCCCTCATAAGCTGGTCCCTGACCATTTGCTCATGCAGTTCAATGTTGGCAAGCTGTGGCCTGTGTCTGAAAGGGCAGCGCGGGATAAATGTCAGGGAGCAGCTTAACTCTGTTCAGCAAATCTCTTTAAAAGAGGGATGTCAGCTCTGCACTGAGAAAATGCATCTAGCTTGAGTGGGAGCTGCCTACAGACCTCACCCACCACATTCAATGTGCAGTGCTGTGCCTCAGTGGCCGCTCTGAGGGGCTACAGGGGAGGAAAGAACTGGTCCACGGGTGGTTTCTGAGGCCATATGCGTTAGGGATGGAGATGAAGAACACGTGATGGCAGAACAGGGACTTGCTGCGAGGACAAATATCTTGGCTTACACTGTCTGTCAGGCTTGAGAGAGCAGCCAAGAGCTGAACGATGTGCAGGACTTGGAGAGGACTCTTGCTCCTTGCAGAAGAAGCTGAGATGTTTTGGTAGGTAAGGAGAAGACACAGGCCGACTCTCTTCTGCAGATAAACAGAGGGTGTTTTTCTCTCAAGTTGGCAGCTGGCAGCACCCTTTCAGCAGCACTCAGGTTGCTTGAAAGATGAGTTTAAAAAAGGAGGAAACCCATTTTGTTTCCTCTTTTTTAACTGGTAAGAGATCTGTTCTCACAGGAGAGTCTCTATTTCTGTTTATGGATGTCTTGCTTAGAACTGATGATGTAAGTATCTTGGGAATATTCCCTAGTCTTCATCAACTGGTCATCTAAGTGATAGTGCTGGGGCCAGTCTGCATGAATGAGGAAGGGATTCCAATGTTAGACGTGAGGCAGCTGTGCATGGGGGACCACGGATGTCCTCATTTATCGGAAGAGTTGTACACACAGTGTCAAAAAATTCAAGTAGGATTTATTGTATAGGTAAACTGGTATAAAATATCTGGGCTCAGGTAGAGAAGGGGATGGTTAGAAAAGGTGAGAATAAAGCAGATGAGAAAGTCTTTCTTTCAGAAAGCCTAGTGGTGTGGTTCTGCTCCAGGCAGCTGTGAGAGGAGCTTCAGCTTGCTGTGTTTGCCAGGCTGGTGTAGCAGACGTTGAATAGGCACCAAAGAAGAAGCAAGTGGGTTGAGGTTCAGTCAGTCTGTTGAATACAGTGGCACAATGGATACCTGCTGGGCAGCATCAGGAGTCTGTTGGCCTGCGCTCCACTAGGACAAGGATGGTCAATCACCAATCCCTGTGGGTCCCATGATGAAAATACGGCCAAAAGCTTCACATCCTAACATTCTGTGATCTTGAGCTCAGTGCCTCTCTTCAGCGTGTGTCTCTCAGTGGCTGCCCCTGCCTTAAGCTGTGAGAGGTGCTGTTTGCAATATAACAACGGTGTTCACTGAAAAGGAGCGAGAGGGTGTTAAAACAGAGAGGTTAGAGTCTGGAGTCCACTTTGCAGAAGTTTTACTAAGCGCTAAGACTGTTCCTTCTCAACCCTTGTGGTAACAGGTCACACAGACAGATCATCCGACCTTGCCTTGCTGCTGGCACGGCTGGCCTTGCTCAACCGGCGTTTCTCGTTGAAGTAGTGCTCGGGGAAGGTAGGTGCTGCACATTCGTTGTTCACCTCTGGACTCTCCACGTAGCTGGACTTAATGAAGGGCCCCTCACTAGAAGCATCCTCCTGGCCATGGACCCTCTCGGTGGCGAAGTTGGCAGTGTTCTGCTGGGAGGCTGTCTTGTTGCTGAAGGGGCTGATGAACTTCCCGTTGGGACTTGACAAGCACTGGTTAAAATCTGGCGGAGGGGTGTACATCTGGGTCCTTTCTGCTTGCGGAGCAGACTCCAGTCTGCCTGGGGCTGTGCTGGGGCTGGGTTTGTAAGAGCGGGAGCACCTCTCTTTGGCTTTTTTCCAGCCCAAGTGGTACAACTCGGCCAGACTGAGGAATAAGGAGAGAACCGCCACAGCCAGCATGAAGACAATGAACACGTTTTTCTCTGTGGGACGGGAAACATAGCAGTTGACGGGGTGGGGGCAAGGTGCCCGCTGGCAGATATACAGTGTCTCCAGGAAGATCCCGTACAAGACGTACTGTCCCACAATAAAGGCCACTTCCATGGCAGTGCGAATCAAAATGCTGTAGACGTAGGTGTTGAGCAGACTGCCCCTGAGTATGATTTTGCCTCCTGATTCATCCCAGCAAGACAGCTCAGCCTTCTCTGCCACAGGGCACTTCTGCTGGTAGTATGTGTCACCGTTGTTTTTCATCTCCCGGGCCTCTATTTCTGCCTCCTTCATCTTTCTCTTCTCCTCCATGCGCACCGTGTGCATCGCGTGGCCCATGTACACCAGTGATGGGGTGGAGACAAAGATGATCTGGAGGACCCAAAACCGAACGTGGGAGATGGGGAAAGCCTTGTCGTAGCAAACGTTCTCGCAGCCAGGCTGCTGGGTGTCACACATGAAGTCAGACTGCTCATCCCCCCAAGAGGACTCGGCTGCTGTACCCAGCACCAGCATCCGGAAGATAAAGAGCACAGTCAACCAGACTTTGCCCACCACTGTGGAGTGTTTGTGTACCTCCTCGAGGAACTCTCCCAGGAAACTCCAGTCCCCCATTTCTGCTCACCAGGATTGGTGAGAAGTCTTGAAGGAAGAGCTGGACACAGCCTCTGCGGGAGAAAATACAAGAGAGAGGTCCTAAGGAGGGTTATGAACTGCTCAAGTGGAGACGTATGGAGTGAAATGGTATGTTTTGTGTTGAAGGCAGTGTTTTCATTTGACCTGAAATGCATGAGGTCTGGCTTGCTGAAGACTTGGTTTCACATCCACTGAAAACAATGTGTGGGTTGGTTTTCTTTTTATTCTTCAGCTACTGAAATAAAAAAATGATCCTTTTTTGCATAACCCAGCTACAACCTGTTAAAGCTGCCAAGGCTTTGGGGTGAGCCAGATTTATTCTTGGTCCAGAAAGCCCTTTCACTGTATTGCACTTTCACTGCATCCTCCGTGGACCATGTAGTTAAAGCAGTGTTTGTCTCTCTGGGCTCCGGGGAATCTTTAACGGGCTGAACCCCAGGGAGATGAGACTGGAGCGTGCAGTGTGGTCTGAGCTGTGCCTGGGCTCTTTCATACAACGTGTTTGTCTATCACCTGCACTCGCACTTGGGACATGAGTTGCCCTTACTTCTCTGATTCATTTCTAAGCTTGATGCCACCCTGAAAGAAATGGAGAGAAAACCTTCCTGTTGTGCACCTGCCCTTTGCCCTTGTTTTGCTTTGGGTTTGCAGTGTCGCCAGTTGCAAGGGTAACGACTTTGGTGAGCTGTGCTCATCCTGCAAACCTCATCTGCTGCTGCCCTGTCACGCCTCTCTGAGGGGGAACTGCTGCAAAATCTAAATGTTGGGTCTTGCTCCCTCCACTTTTCCTCAGCTCTGATGCAAAACTCCCAGTTCCAACGCCACAGACAAACCACAGAGCCTCAGCTGAGACAGTTCCCAAGGGCCAGCAGCTCCTGGGAAGTGCTTTTTGCTAGGTGGTCTGAGGCGAGGAAAAGTTAGGTGGGCTGGTAGTAAGATTGCAAAGTGAAGATGTAGGGGAGCCTTCTGACCCTGGCAGACTGCTTGTGGCCGAGTCACCTAAACTCATGGATAAAAAGAGAGTGTTGGGTTTAATCCAGCTTTTGTGGGAGTGCTTGAGCAATCATGTAATCCTGTTATAGTCAGCATCCTTACCTTCCCAGGGCACTGCAAGGTTCTCCCCTGTGCATGAGTTAAGAGCTACATGCTCTAAAGGGTTCAGTATTACCTCGGAGACACTGTTCTCCCACAGTCACACCTTTTGAAAATATCCTTTCTATAAATAAATGAAAAACTCCATAATAATCATAATGAAATATTGCGAGCACTAGATAAGGTAAATTCCCAAGCTGTATGGACTAAATTGTTAACCCTTCTTCTTCCTTGTCCCTTGACTTTAAGAGCCAATTCTTTTTACTGTGCAAATCACAGCTGTGGAGAGTAGACAGTGTTAAAGCTCAGCATCTACTACAGCAACGTTGTGGAGATTTCCTGTGAGCAAAACCTGGAGAACAGAGAGACAGGGGCTTGCTGGGGGAACCATATCCCCTCCTCCGGTTATGTGAGTGTTATAGTTTAATGTGGCAGCACCCGTGATGATTTATGCAGTCTCTTGTTTATATGCAGTGTCGGTCTGCAAGGATGGAAGGAAAAAGCTCAAAGGCTGAACTCTTAAACTCCTGATGCTGCTGAGGGTTGCCCTGCTGAAAGGTGAGGGTTGCCCAGGTAAGGAGATGGGGAGGTGACCACTTGCTGCCTCGCTGCCTCACAGGGAGAGGGGGCATAACCAGGAATTGGCTCTTTCCTGCTTTGGCAGACATGCAGCAATTGTGCTGATGTAGAGCCTGGTGGCTGCTTGGCATGTGCAGAAGCTTTCATCTGCTGCCAGCCCAGAACTGGAAAGCAGCAACACAGTACATTTGATAGTCTTTCTATCTCCTCCCATCTGCACTGGGAAAAACTCTTGTGGATCTGCCTCACCTTAGGAAATAGCTTTAGTGCAGGTACAGTGTTCTGTACAAATTAGCTGATGGCTTCATTCTGTGAGCACCGGGGGATTAAATACAGGCAGATAAATCAGCTAGGGGAAATATTTCCATCTGCTGCACTGAAACCAGGGGGTTAATTCTTATTTCTTTTTCCCAGAGCACAGACAGGGCAACCAGCCACATTCAATACACAGCTACATCCAGTGTCGACATGCTGTAGCACAACCCTACACGTGGAGTATCCCTTCCAAGACAGCAGGAGCAATGGTCAGTGCCCTCATTCCTCCGGGTGAGTTTATGTAGTTTGCAGGTGTCCCCATTGTGTCTGCTGCTGTTATCTGGCAGCTGCCTGTTCTTAATTCACCTTGCTTGTTAGGGTGAACATGAACACAATTCTCCCTGACTGTGCTAAGGCTGAGTTTTCCTTCCTGCCACGGGTACGTGCAACCACAAACTAAGCACCTCTTCCCACCAGTTCTACCACACACAGTTAGTTTGAGGTTTTACTGTGGCTTGTCCCAGCGAAGGCAACTAAATGCAGGCACTTGCATATTGTAAATGTAAATGTGTAGAGAACCTAAAGTAAAGCAAGCACAAGTGGATGAGGAGTCCAGGAATAAAAAATGTCAATGGATGCAAGAATAACAGTCATTCACCTGCCTCGCACATGCATGACGTTTCCCAAGAGGATGCAAACCAGAAGGATCCAAGCCTGACAGTGGTGAGGCTTAGGCCAGGTAATAGAGCCATTTCCTCTGTCCTTCCCTGCTGACTGCTCCCCTCCACAAGCTGTTTAAAGGAGGGGTGCCCAAAGACACATCCTGATATATCCCCAGAGAGAGCTGAGGTGGCTGCTGCAAGAGGGTAGGTGGCCACAGGAGAAGGGGTTTCAGAAACCAGGAGAGCTGCCCTCCTAAAGCAGTGCAGTTTTGGCTTCGGCTTTAAGACATTAGCAAACTATTGCAGTACCACACTAAGGCATTCTAGTGCAACAGAAGAGAGCATCTAGTTCTCTGCTGCCAGTAAGCAAAAGATTGCTGTCACCTCCTGACAGCTTTTCCTGGCGATGCAGGACTGCCTCTGACCTAGCCATTCTCCTCAAGGCTTTACTATTCTTGGGAATTTTCCATATAGCTCCCTTTCCTCATTCCCAGACTACTGTTGTTCTTGCGTGCTTTGACCTCTCAGCTTGTGAGTATCTGCAGCCTTTTATATTCCTAGTTTGGACTTGGTCGGACAAATCTTGTCTTGCTCTGGTGTGAGTCAGCAAAAACTACCTCTGGGTATCTTTGTGGGGTCTCAGCTCCCGAGAGAAGACTGTCTCGATATCAGTCATGCATATTCATGCGGAGTCATGGGCTGCCTGGCAGTGGTTTTGGCTGGCAGATTTCTGCTGGATCAACAAAGGAGCTGTGCCCTGTCATGGGATCTTGGCATGGGGAAACGTGTATGTGACAAAGAGCAGTGCAGCCTGGCACAGACCCAGTGACATGACCCTTCCAGCTTAATCATCACCTGGAATGCTACGAAGCTGGGGAAAACTGAATCAGACTGCAGGCCAAGCATAGAGTCCTCTTAGCTCAAGGCTGCCTTGTGACTGCCAAATTCCATGATAAAAATACCCCAGTGTGGATGGTACCTGCTAACACACCGGGCTGTCTTGCCAGCCACGGGCTGCTCACCACCACTCCTTTTTTGCACTACCTTTTTTCTGCAGGAGGGGAAACAACTGTGACTCTCGGAGTGGTTTTGCCCAACCTCTTGGTGATGCCATGCGTTCTGAAGGACAGGTGAGCATTTCACATCACTGCTGCTTGCTCCTACGGACACACTCATTCTGGTTGGACTAGCCAAGGCTCTGAGGAACAGCTAGGAAATTCACACCAGAGAGCCAGGAGGGCTGTTCCTGCACTACTATCTTCTTTATATGAGTTTATTCCCTCAGAGGCTGTGAGGAAAGAAGTTTTCCCCCCTTTAGAAGACAGGCGAGACTATCAGCAGTGATATAAATAGCTGAGCTTGACACTTCACGCTAACTTTTCCCACAAGGAAGGTGACAGGAGGTCGCCATCTCTGCAGGATGTTTCTAAAATAAAGTGGAGAGCCTGATTATAGCAGTGTTTCTGCTCTCCTTCCCTGGGCTCACCTCTTCCCCTTGGCAGGTCCCAGGGGCATGCAGAAAGGCTCTCCAAGCAAGGCTTCTCTGTGTGTGTGAAACATGGTTTAAAGCAGTGATAGTTTTGCCCAATCGGTGTGAAATCTGCTCCAGCGGGTATCAGTGTGTGTATCTGACAGGTAGCAACATGTCCCAGTGAAGTGGAAGATGTGTTGAAGAGGCACACACACCAGCCACAGGGCTATGGGTAGAGGCCATACAATAAATCCATCTTCTCTGGGCTACCAAATGGGGAGGCATTGTTCTCCTTTAGGTACTGGGCACATGAGAAGTGACAGCCCTGTCCAGTGGAGCATCCAGACCAGCTATGACATGGGCAGTGCTATGAACTGCCTGTGGTCTTCCTTCCTCCTGCTTTGTCACCTCATATGAGGTTCAGGACAGTGTGTGGCAAAACAGGCAGCCTAGTGCAGAGCCACAAAGATGATGAAGGTTGTGGAGCATCTCCCTGATGAGGAAAGGCTGAAGGAGCTGGGTCTCTTTATCGTGGTAAAAAGGGGACTGAGGGGTGACCTCATTAATGTTGATCAGTATGGAAAGGGTGGGTGTCAGAAGGAAGGAGCCAGGCTCTACTCAGTGGCACCCAATGACAGGAAGAAGGGGCAACAGGTGTCAGTTGGAACACAGGCAGTTCCACATCAAGATGACAAGAAACTTCTTCCTGGTGAGAGTGACAGAGCACTGGGAAGTGCTGTCCAGGGAAGCTGTGGAGTCTCCTTCTCTGGAGACATTTAAAACATATCTGGCCATGCTCCTGTGTGACTGGATCTAGGTGATCTTGCTCTGGCAGGGGGGGATTGGACTGGATGATCTTTGCAGTCTCTTCCATTCCCTGACACTGTGAGACTCTGTGATTCTGTATGGGGGTAGGGATCTTTTCCCCTACATAGACAACTGTCAGGCTGAAGTCAGATCTGAGTGGTCTCTGCAGTGCACAATTAGCTGCTCAGAGGAAAGACTCCTTCTTGGAGATATTTAAATCCACCTGGACATGTTCCTGTGCAGTTTCCTCTAGGTGATCCTGCTGTAGGGATTGGAGTGGACTATAGTGGTCCTTTCCAACCTTAATGATGCTGTGATATGATCTTTACAGGTCCCTTCCAACCCCTACCATGGGGGTTCTGTGATACTTTGAGCTCTGTGCTGGAAGTTAGTTAATGCTGCTTTGCTCTACAGCTGTACTTCCAGTTAAGGATCTTCAGCCTCTAGTGAGCAGTAGTGCAGCCTCACAGCATCCTACGCAGTGCAGACACTGTCATCTTTATCTTGCTGGGGTGCAGAGAGGGCAAACTGCTTGTTCAAGGTCACCGTGTTAGTGGCAGTCTGGGGACAGAACTCAGGGGTTGTTGCTCATTTTCTTTTTAATATCCTCTTAGACTTTATGATAGCGATGCAATGCTGCTTCTACAGCATGAGAACATCTGCTTCTACGGATGTGCAGCCCTCCCCTCCTGTGCCCTGGGACAACACTGTTTTGATTACCTGAAAGAAATCCCTTCCATGCTGCTCCTCTGCAGCAGGTACACCTGACAGAAACTGAGTTTCTTTGTTTTTTCCTTCTTGCTCCACACAGCCATGGCCAGTGTCCAGAAGGCAGAGTACATGTACAGTGCTCCTCTGTGGCCAGGACCTGCTCAGGACACGTTGTGGAGGCACATAGCTCACACCACTAAAAAACAGTGAAGTTTCAATGCACCATCCGGCATGGGTGTGATGCTTAGAGTTCCAGAAGCTGTTCAGATCTTTGTTACACAGCACAGATCAGTGCTGAAGCTCACCTCAGCGTGCCTTATTTTGTTCTCTGTTACTGAAGTTGACTCCTTCATACACATTCACAATTAGACACTGTTATGCAGGCACCATCCTTCTGGCTTCATATGTGCACGTATGTGCTTGTGGTAAGTTTCTGCCTGAGATAAGCCAGTTCTTTAGCCACATTTGTAAATCTCATCTGCACATGGGTTTGTACTTCCTTTTGCTTTATTTAAAAAAAAAAGAAGTCTGACATGTTTGCCTAGGTTCCTTTCTAGTTCCTTGAGTTCAAAGTCCTGTGCTGAACTAGTATCAGAGAGAGTGGCTATGACTCCAGTGCTCAGATATCATGTGAGAGGTACAGCTCCGTGTTAACAGTTCCTGTGCTAGAAGCCAGTAATCTGTTTCTCATCTCTGCTCCTGGGTTCAATGCAATTCTGGGAAGGGTCATAGAATCATAGAATCATCATGGCTGGGAAGGACCTCCAGAGTCACCTCCTCATCCCAACAGCTCCCCAACCCCTAGGCCATGGCCTCAAGTACTCTAGCTACTCATTTTTTAAACACCTCTAGGGTTGGTGACTCCACCATCATTCTGGGCAGCCTGTTCTAGTGCCCAACCACTCTCTCAGGAAAGAACTTCTTCCTGAGATCCAGTCTAAACCTCCCCTGATGCAACTTGAGACCATTTTCTCCTATCATTAGCAATCTGGGAGAAGAGATCAGCAGCAGCCTCACTACAACCTCCTTTGAGGTAGCTGTAGGGAGCAATAAGGTCTCATACTGGTAGACAGACCACTGGACCCAGTTGCAGACAGCTTGCTATTCCTCCATGAGGTATGCTTTCTCCCTCCTCTCCAAATGTGGAAAATCTGAGAGTTCACAAAAAAGAGAGTGGGTGAGAAGATAAGGGAGTTGAATGACCTGTCAGCTCCTGAACACCCACCCATCCTGACGCGCACAGACACAGACAGAGGGAATCACTCAGCACCTCTAAGTGTGTACATCAGGAATGTGTTACACATACAGATGACAGTATTATGTAGAATATTTTCATCTGGAGTGATAGTGGAAGCTGCAGGCTCCCAGTTAGCTGAATTTTTATTATTTAATGGTATTTTCCCTCTCCTTGGCCAGGGTCCAGTTGTGCTTGCATATAGCAAACTTTAGTGCCGAGTTCTGCCTGATGTAGATGCTGGAGACCAAGAACAGCAAAGACCTTGAACTCAGATGAGTCAAGCTGAGCAATGAATTTGTCTGTCCCACGGTGCTTGAAAACCCTGCATCGAGTAGTTACTTGATACTGGTACCCAGGCTTACATTTTGCTTGCAGCACCTCGTAGTTCTCTTGGGATTATCTGTGCTCCTTACAGATACGTGGACCCTTAAGAGAGCCCAACAAACACAACAGAACCGGATTTGGGATGAGCTGTTTGGTTTTTGCTAGGAAGAAACATCAATTCTCTCTCTGATAGAAAAGCTGCAGAGCCTAATGCACATTACTCAGCTTACTCCCTCACTAACGCGATGAAGAGCATCCAATTCAGGATTACAGGGCTTGATGCTCTTTACAGTTTCTTCATCTTTCCAGGGAGAAGCTAAGCTCTATGAGTTTGCAGCTGATGCTAAACTGGGCAATGTTGAACAGAGAGCTCAGGAAAACAGAAAAATGCTGAGAAATTTGAAGGCTATTTTAGGAAATCAGTTTGTGACCTCTGTTTGTAAGCAGTGCTTAGCCCGTGGAGGAGGGCGGTATAAGGAGACTGAAGGCAGGCATCACACTGGGCCAGATATAGCAGCAAAAAACACTTCCATGTGATTTGAGGCTGCTTTATAAATTGCATGAAATGCAACTTGTTACAGCGTTGAAATAAAACAGACTGGAGAGCTGGTGGGAGGAGGAGAGGGCACTCATTCAGACTTTACCCATCGTTTCCTCCCACCTTTCCAGCCAGTGTCTCCCTGCCTATCACTTCCCCATTGCTCTCCTACAGTCAGGCTGCCCCTGCAGAGCCTTACCTTGGCTTTTTGTGCTTTTCACCATTTAACTCTCTACAGAACCCAGATTGCTAAAGCTTTTCGCTTCAGAAAGGAGTAATTTAACTGCTTCCCACTCCCTTGTCAAATCTCATTTCCTCTTTCTTTCAAAAAGAGTAAATCCATAGGATTCTCTTTACACTGCAGCCTCATAGCTGTAAGTACTTAATTCCTCCTTCACGGCAAAGTCTGGCTATAACTAGCGAGCGGATTCTTATATCCCCTCAGCGTATGCATGTGAATATGCATTCCCCCTTCCTCCCCCCCCAGAAACAACCAATAGTAAATTTGCAAAACCCAGCAGTAGGGAATTTGGAAATGCTAGAGTTACTGTTTTCAGTAATCTTAATTCAATCTCTTTGTGCCTGTGCCTCTTAGCTATGAGTCTTTAACCACATCCTCACATTGTCACTGCGTTCTTTGCACAGGATGCCTGCCTTATTCTGTGCCAGCCTGGCTGGGGCTTTCTTGAACAGCAGCTATTCAATGTTTTGTTTTCTCCTTATTGTTCAGTGGGTGGCCTGTGCCTCATTTACTGTACATTATTCAAGTCCAGTTCTAAAGACAGAATTATTAGTTTCCTCATGGGTTTCCCTATGGCTTTCATCACAACAGTATCTGATTACTTCACAATTATTAATTTGCTTATTTTTATTACCACCCAGAGGTGAGGAGAAGATATTAAATCAGCTTTACAGCTAAGGAACTAAGGCAGTGAGAGATTAAGATAAAAAAATGCTCATTAATTTGGGGAGCTGTTTAGAGATGCTGCTAATCTGGGTGTTCTTTTCAGTGTACTTAGCACCATATAATGCACGTTCAAAGCAGAGCTCTGTTTGGTTAACACTGGAGTGGGAGAGTTTATCGCTTCCACCAGTTGGACCACATCTAAAAGTCAGGCATTCAGAAGATGAGAAACAGCACCGAGGGGCCATTCGTGAAGAAACGTGGCTTCAATAATTTGTCTCATCATGACAGAGGAAATGGGAGTAAGAAGCAAGAATTAATTTGGGTACTCTTGGATGGCTTTATTGCATTTTAAACTGGAGACGCTTTTAGTCCCCGTCCTGCTATGCCCTTCCTTCTTCTCCAGATGCTAAAAAGCAGCTGAAGTCCCCAGAGCACTGCAGCAGTCACCCTCGGTGGACTGCTTCACTTCCCAAGCCACTCTGTGCCCTGACCAAGGCATCTGACACTTCCCTGCTTCTCAGCGACAGCAGTTTTGTATGGAAATTCTCAACCATTCTTAAGGCAAGTCCTTAACGACTAAGCTCACAAAGAGAGACAGAAATGTAAGTGTAAAGCCTTTGGTCCTCCTATTAAAATCCACTGGTCCCTCTTTAAAGATACTCTAGAGAGAGACACAGAAATCTGCATCTTGGAACTCATTACTTACTGTGTGGCATGAGTATTTCTTTGTTCAAGAGAAGAGCTGGCGTACTGGAGTGTTATTCATCAACACTCCTCTGTTGCTTATCAGTAGCCGTAGAATTGATTAATTTCCCTCCCCCCCTCTTTATGAAATCTTAGCCCAAAGAGTGAAATTTCTCTGGTGCCTCCTGGGAACTGGTTCTAATTTTAAGCCTCTGCCCTCGTGCCTCATACAGCAGCACCCGACGCGTGGAGCGTGGAGCGGTCTCTGAAATGTGCTCCCTAATGGCAGGGCGCAGCGCTGAATTACTGATCCCCTCTCTCCTCTTTTCAATGCTGCACGAGAAGTCACAAAACAAGAGCAAACGAGCAGAGTAAGTGAAGTCTGTCTGAAGGTCAAGAAGAGGTAGGAAGCTCTGTATTTCCTGGCAAGGTTTGCATGTTTCATGCGAAAGCCTGCAGTATTCAAACATTATAGTAGCATATACTGTCAAGTGGAAAAAACCCAACAACCCCAAATAGTCACAGTAGCAGGAATACTTAACATAGTTCCCAAGCGAACAAGAGTCTGATGAGTATTTTAAACCCTGAAGCCTCAGCAATTCTCCTAAACTACTCTTCTACTCTCGAGGAAAAGGGAAAGAGAGTTAGAAATCTTCGTCACGCTCCTCTGAATACATTTGGGAAATCCAGCAAATGCAGAACTGTTTAGCTTCTGGTGCAAGTACAGATCAGTGTGAGGCTTCGGAATAGCAGCGTAACCCGCTCCTAGCTGCACACGCACATGCACACATACATTACATGCATTAGGTTCCTTAGCCTTTAAGAGAGGGTCACTTAGGCAGCAGTAGGGAAAAATTCTCACTCACGCTGCTTCTCCAAAGGCTTTTGATAGGTTTGTTAGTACGAAGGAAGAGTTCAACAATGAAGCCTCGTTCAGCCTGTGGCTTTTTTAGCTGATGTTTGGCCAGCAATGCCGCTTGCATGATCATTTGATGGCTTTTACAGTACTTCAGGGACAGAGGCATTGCCTCAGTTTACCTGAGCTGTTAAAATCAGAGTGCCACAAAGCTCATTAGACAGGACAAACAGCTGATAAAATGACCCTCTAGGAGATCAAAGGAGTCACCCCAGATCAGAGGTGGCAGTGAGCAGGCAACCTTTACACTAATTGTCATTGCTTCTTTCCAGGTGCTGGTGCATTTTCAAGCTGGGCTGTGCTTTGAATGTGCTAGAAGAATTAAATGATGCAATTGTAACTGAATAATTATTCCAAGTAGAAAAAGGGGAGAAAACTTAGGAAGGCAAATAAAAAGAAGCAGCAGCTGCTACTGGGAGAGGACGTTTGTCCCTCTAGGTCCGCATGCCTCTCTGCTGAGGCTGCCCAGGGCAGCGCTGGGATGGAGAAGAAAGACATTCCCCTCATGGTGCGTGCAGTGCGGGTGACTGGTTGATAGAGTGAGGCACTTCTCTACACGGGAGTTAGTTGCCAGGCTCCGTGTCACATACCAGCCAGGACACAACACTCCCAAGGAAAAGAAATGACAATATTTTGAAACCTTCCTGCTGACTTTGGAGTAAAGGCGGTTCACGCAGACACTTGATAAAGTGTTTATGCCCTGAGAGCCTCTCATAGGTAAGAGTTCCCTTCACCACCCTCCCCAGAGCAGCCTGACAGCATGCTGAAATGGGATCTGAGAGAATGCACATTATACTGGCAGGGATTCTTGAGGCTCTTATCCTGCTTTCCTGTACTTTGAGATCTATCAGTATCCACGTTCACTGCAGGGAGCCTTCCTTGTCAGTTCTGTAGCTGCCTGTGACAAAAAGGGATTCATTTTTAAAATGTCCCAAGCCTGTCTTGTTCCCAGTGGGAGTGTTTTGGAGAAAGAAAACCTCAGTAAATTTCTTAAGTTAGTTTTGTTTATCCTTCATTTCCTACCTCACCGAGTCCTTGTCTCCTCTCCCCTCGTGCTGTTTTCCCTAGCTTGATGTGCCATCAGCTCTTCTGCAGGTCTGTGATTTCATTGTTACTCACCTGATTGCCAGTGTCGTGTATTCCACCTCCTTCCCTTGTTTTAGCACTTCTCCTTTCTGCAGTTGGGTTGGACTCCTGGTTCTTCTCAGTTGCTTCGTTTTATTCCTTTAATATGGTTCTCTCTCTCTTCCTCTCTTTTTTTCTCCACCCCTTTTCTGTGTCACTTTCTGTCTTCCCCACTGCCTCTCTGCCTTTCCCCCCCTCTTCTTTCTTCACCTACTTTTCTTGTCTCTCCCACCCCCTCCAGCTTAATCTTTCTATTTTCAAACCTAGTTTCCTGTTGTTTTTCCTTTAAAGACCATGAGTCTCATTCCTCCCTCTCCATTCTCAGCCTCTCATCGTGCCACCCTCCCCATGCCGACAGGATGCACTCACTGCTGGCTTTGCGCTGTCCCGTCCGGTTGCCACTACCACTGTTCTTTGCACCTCCTCCCCAGATAACACAGCCAGGTCTAAGCCTTCCTTAAATGAAAAGAGACTGGATTGCCGCTCTGCTACACCCGATGGACCCTGGGAAGCTTTTTCCATCAAAGAAGGATGTTTTCATGACTTGTTCAAACTTAGTCAAGCAGAGTTCATGTGGACCAAGGTCCTTCACCTCTTCAAGTATCAGAGGACTTGCTCTGCTGGCCTGAACTATGGGTCCCAGCAGAGATGCAGCTTTGTCTCAAAGGGCACCTGATTCTTCCCGGGAGGGTTTTACAGACTCCCGTAGATAGATAGACAGATAATCTGCCTGTCAGCGAGAGGCGTTTCTGACACACCATCCCCACACACCTCCTTGCACACACACCGCCCCCGATCGATGCATGAGCATTTGGGCCTTTCTAGAAACACTTTGGGCACATCAGGTGTCTGAAGGTCTTGTGTTTTGTGTACGTGTTGAGTCTCTGATTCCTGCACATCAGGCCCCAGAGAGGATGAAACAGAGATACCATCTGGTCTTGTTAGAGGCTGGTCTTAGAAAAAGCATCAGGAGAGTGAGATTTGCAGAGGAGACTCTGCAACCCTGAGAGCTGGCTTGCTGTGCACAAGTTTTGATGGGTGTCCCTCCAGCAATCCTTCCTGAGCTAGATCTCTTGCACTAGGACAGAGCTGCAGCAGCTAGTGTAGATCATGAGGCAAAAGCAGTCCAGAGATCAAAACACAAGGCTGGCAACTTCTCTTAACTGTTATTCTTCCTCTGACTTAGTACCCCCTTAGTCACAAGATTGAAAGCCGGCTTTATGCAGGAGCAGGAAGCTCCTGGTACAGAGAAACCAACCCACAGCCGTTTGCCTCTTCATTCCTAACTTTACTGAAAGGCATTCTGTGTCTTCAAGGAAAATGGGGATGCTTCTGGAATTCTTTCTCCTTCTCCTGCCTGGCAGTTTTATACCCGAGGTGGAATTTCCTTTATGAGGAAAGGCTGAGGGAGCTGGGTGTCTTGAACTGGGAGAAGAGGAGGCTGAGGGGGTGACCTCATTCATTCTATCAATATGTGAGGGGTGGGTGTCAGGAGGATGGAGCCAGGCTCTTCTCAAGGTTGTCTAGTGATAGGACAAGGGGCAGTGGGTGCAAGCTGGAACTGAGGAGGTTCCATATCAATATCAGAAGGAACTTCACAGGGAGGGTAATGGAGCACTGGAACAGGCTGCCCAGGGGGGTTGTGGAGCCTCCCTCTCTGGAAACTGTTGTAGTAGGCATTTGTTGGGGTTTTCAGACCCGCCTGGATGTGTTCCTGTGTGACTTGGTCTGGGTGATCCTGCTGTGGCAGGGGGATTGGACTGGATGATCTTTTGAGGTCCCTTCCAGTCCCTAATGATTCTATGATTCTATGAATTTGAGGAGAAGGAGAATACCACAGCGCTCTTTCGTCTTTCTGGAGCCATGTCCGTAAAGCCTTTTTGCATACAGTCCTGTTGGGTTTATGCCAGTGAAATTGTCAATGACTTAATCATAGGAGCATCCAGAAAAGGTGGTGTTAATACCGACCCAGCTCACAGATGGGTTTGGGGTAGGCTAGCTAAGGCTTGTGAAGTGTTTCTCACGTGCTGCAGAGAGGCAGGCAGGTCTTGTGACAGCTGTTTGTCTGAAATGCAATCCTCGCCTGCCGTTCACTTAGGGCGATCAAGTCTGATTCTTCTCACTGTGTTTCTTATCCCAATATTGATCCTAAGTGGGATGCTCGTTCTCCTGCAGAGTTAATCTCAGGATGCAGCAGATACAGTCCGGTTCTGTTGCATGAAGGAAGGAAGGGAGGAGGTTTCTGATCAGTACATGCATCATGCACGTGAGGTAGCTGCTCTGAGCCCTTTTCCTTTTGTGGTGGTCATGGTGAATATTTGAATATTGATGCTTAGAAAGGAAAGGCAGACAGGGAGGCAAACGGAAAGGTGAGTAGTGATATAGTATGGATACCTTAGTCAGCCCTGCAATGTGTTGTTCCTTCTCCACTGCACTCGCTTTAAGGGAAAAGAGAGGTGTCATGGCAGATTCTCTGGCTCCACAGCTAGACCAGTTTTGCCTACTGGTAAGCTGGGAGGAAGGATTTTTCCTCCCCTCCCCAAGGGACTGCTATGCAAAACTTGTACAACTCGAGTGAGAAGAGCAAGTGAAAGAGAATGCTTCCCCAGACAGTGGGAATGAGGAGAACAGCTGACAGCTTGCCATGTGCAGCTTGCAGACCTCAGCAATTTATGGTGCTGTGGAACCAATTTTGAAAGGAGAAATAAAGCCAGGAGGTGAGGGGGAAATAGGACAACAGGTACCATCTTTTGATCAAAGGTTTCTTGGGGTCAAATTCCTGATCCTCTAGGTAAAAGAAACATAGCAGACCTTATCTACCTGGACTTCAGTAAAGAATATGATATGGTGTCCCAGAAGCAGCGACTTAGTGGAGAGGATTCAGCTGAAGACAACACAGATTATTAGAGAAATCCTCAAATGGGTGAGAGACTGATGGGATTGAGACCCAATTCCCTAACAGGCTGAAGGGAAGTTATCTGTGAGGCTGCTCAAAGGTTGCTCTTAGGACTGATCTTTTTTAATATTTGTGTTAATTACCTTGGCACTGAAAGTAGAAATGCTGGTGAAATCTGCTGGTGGAACAAAGCTGGGAGGTATTGTCAGGGCAGAGGTGGATTCCAGCATTAGGAGAGCTGAAGGCTATTTGCGACCGGAGTGATCGAGGTGAAGTTAGATGGGAGAGGACAAATTCTCATGCTAGGAGTTTGTTGCTCAGAAAGTAACAGGAATCTCTCTTAACATTGGGAGTTCCTAGTTGGCAGGACTGAGACAGGACAAGTTCTGGGTGCCGGTCACCAAAGGAAGAGGAACCAGCCATGCTATGTAGGGGTCGCAGCGAGTGGGATGAATGCCATCCAAGAGGATGTGAGACCCCAGCAGAATAGTGCGTGCCGTGTTGTGCACCCTCATTCAGGAAAGTTATTCAGCCTGGAACAGGTGCAAAGAAAAGCAACGGGGTGATCAGAGGGGCAGAGAGTGTCCCTCGGCCACGACTCTGTTTACTTATCAGTCACAGAGGACTGTGAGTGATCACAAAGACACATTTGAGCTGACCTATGTGAGACCAGTTTAAGCCTTTCTGCCTTAATTATTTTGCACTGAACTTCATGCTAGTGCAGCTACCCCAGCTAATTAAAACGCGGTGTGATGTGCCTGCGGGGTGAATAATGTAAGGGAGCTTAGTTACTTGGTCTGGCAGAACAAAGGTTAAGAGAGGAGAGATTTGCTGCCTATAAATACTTCTACAAATTGGGGGTTGGGAAAGCAAGAGCTAGGGAGAGAGGAGAGCTACGTAAGTTAAAGGACAATGTGGCACAAGAACAAATAGATATAAATTGGCCATGAATGAATTTAGGTTGGAAATCAGAAGGTTTCTAAGCAACAGAGCAGCGGAGGAGGTGCTGGAGCAGCATTCTAGTAGCACGAGTGAGAGTGGAAACCTAATGAGATTTAGGACAGAGCTTAGTAAGTTCAGAAAAGGCCATTTGTTTTGTACTTGCCTGTTATTCAAAGGGATTGAACCTGATAAGCTAAGAGGTCCCTTTTTTCATCTTTTCCTCTACTTGCCTTATTGCCTTATCAGAACTGCTCCCTTTCACACAGAGGCCTGGTAAATAATGAACAGAGTTTGTGTGATGAGATTTTTTTGCATTGATGCCGTAGACATTTAATGGAGGACCCATCATGTGTCAGGGATTTAAACAAACAAAAAGAGCAAGCCACTACAAGGCAGAGAGAAGCTGTGCCAATACGCAGTAGTCTAGGTGAGAGCTCACATACAAAAGAACTTCTTTACGCAAACCAGATGCTCTTGAAGCATCTGGCTGTGCTGATTCCAATGCTGGTAGATGCTCTCCTGAGATCTGAGAATTTCAGGAGGCTGTCTGAAAGGAAATTGTCTTGTGCTTTCCTGTCATGAGCAAGGACTTTGTGCTTGGGGAAGACAGCAGGTTTACCGCAGTGGGAAATTTCAGAAAAGAACAGCACTCTACAGCAGTTGAGATAGAAACTTCTTGTATTCATTTCAGCTCTGATGCCCGGCCACAACACTGTTCTTGTTCTGGACACACATCTCTAGTACCTTCTCCGAAGCACTAAGGGATGCCACCTTCCTGCTGAAACCTTTTATCTAAAATCCTCCTGCATGCATACGATTGAAAGAGACAGAGGGAGGTTCTCTCTTAAACTTTAGACCTCTGCAGACAGCTTGAAGTCATCCTCCAGCAGGAGGCAAATTCCCAAGGACAGGCTGGGCCCAAGGGAACAGAAGTGGCATGTCATGATGGGCCCCTGAATGAGGGGGAAGAGTTTTGTAGCCACAGTTCCTTACAGAGCAAAATAAATCCACGAGTCACCGTCCCCAGAGGTGTTCAAGGTTAGTCT
>VZRI01004211.1:0-10525 GCA_013397515.1 Upupa epops | reverse complement strand
AATCAGCCAACTTTCCTGAGCTAATATAAATGGGAGTTGGAATAAAGTGCTGAGATAGGTGGAGCATAGTTCAGATATGTACCAGCTCAGGAACACTGTGGTGGTGGAAGAGCAATTTCACAATTTAAAGTTAAAGTTACTAGTTAAAGAGGGAAAATAGGTTGTTGAAAGTGTAAATCCCATAACTATCCTTGGTCTTTGTACTGTGGCCCACAGAAGCTGTTGTCTGCAGGAGGGGTGTATTGCTATTTGTTTAGAAAATGAAGGGTAAAAGAAGCAAAAAACTAGTTATTAAAGCCAATATGACATTACTTGAGTCAGAGGGCAAGGTTGTTTCTACAGTACAGGTCAACTTTATCTAGATTCACTCATTTCCTAAAACTTTCTAAACTGTTAATGAGAAACTGCTGCTTGTGTTAGTTCAGACTGATACTGGTTCTTAGAAAGCTGTGTCTGAAGAAGGAAGGTCAGAGTTTTACCTTGGCTGGAACACCATGTTTTCTCGTTCCCACTTATTCCTAAATTTTGTTCTGTGACCAGCTCCATTATTCCTCACCTCTGTCTCCATTATTTGCTGTTGTGTCTTTCACCTTTTGAAATGTTGAATAACTCTCTCAAACTATTCACCTCATAAAGGAACTCTTACACAGTGCAGACAATATTCTTTCATGTTTTTAACAAGCTAGAACTCCTCATAGAATATACAATTTTCTAAGTGGTCTCTTTAAATCTATTTTTATTTGAACACTAAATCTGAATAGTAGCCAGGTTATCTTTACTTTTCCTTGGCTTCCTCCTCATTCATTCTTCTGCAACCCAGAGACATGTCCAACTTGATGGGAAAAAAATGAATAAGAGCAGACTGGGAGACTACTTCATTGAGATTCTGCTTTGGAATTTTGCATTTGTGGCAAGAATCAATCAAAAGAAATCAATCCAGTTGGATTTTTATACTTCATGTGTGATTATGCTGGACATAATTCTTCTGTCACTTATGCAAAAATAAATATTGAGACTCACAGAGTTATATGAAAATAAAACTGATGTAAATATCAAGAGAATCCACTCCCCTATGCATACAAGATCATACCACAGTCTTATTTACTCTAAAACTATGTGCCTGGCTCTGCTCAGAGCCATCAAAGAGAAAAGACAGAGACTCTCTAGAGCACTAGTATTTTCAGGTGGAACAAACAGCTGCTCCAAGATGTCCTTGTGATTCTTCTTCACAAGAACTGTATAATCAGATTTCTTTGAAAATCTCCCAATTTCTTCTTTGTTTTGATTCTATGTATAGAACTACCTTATTCCTGGAATCTCATTCCCCACCTGCATGCAGGATGAGTGAAATGAAATTATTTAAGTTGCTTAGTTGCTTCTTGTCACTTTAGGGATACTTTCTAAGCCCAAGGAATCACTAGAGTAGTTAACTAAGGAGCACACATAATGGGCTGGGAAATACATTGCAGCTCCAGGTGATTTATTTGGACAGTCTCGGTGACTGTTTGTGCACTGCTTCATTACAGTGTCTAATAAAAATTGCACCTACTAATTGCTCAAATACGAGATGGGCACCAGAACATCAAAACTGGATAAATACATGTTACTCTGCAAAAGCTTGAAGCATCACTGTGATATTTTAACAAACTGTTTGCACAGTATGTAGATAAAGCAGCTTGTTTACACACCAAGTTCAGCATTAAGATCTATGCAGTAATTTTTTTGAAAACATGATACTCTATACCTCTGATTTTATAATTTGTTGACTCAAAACATAGACTGTCAAGTATCTTGCAAGATTATCCATGTTTACATACCGGATTATGTAAATCCATGTAAAATCCATGGTCTCTCTCTGTTTTTTTTATCTTTCCTTTCCCCACGTTTTCTTCCCCTTTTCTCCCCTCCCTTACCCTCAGTTCATCCCAGTCCAGCTCTTTTGTTTAATAAACCAATTGGCGCTTGACACAGTTCTTAGTCTTTGTTCTGTTCTACCATCACTGGAGCCTGCATGGTCTGGGCTTGTCCGACCAAATCATTGTGGCCTGGCCCCGGACAGACTGTGACAAGAAAATCATAGAATCATTATAGCTAGAAAGGACCTCCAGGATCATCAAGTCCAATCTTCATCNAACCAATTGGCGCTTGACACAGTTCTTAGTCTTTGTTCTGTTCTACCATCACTGGAGCCTGCATGGTCTGGGCTTGTCCGACCAAATCATTGTGGCCTGGCCCCGGACAGACTGTGACAAGAAAATCATAGAATCATTATAGCTAGAAAGGACCTCCAGGATCATCAAGTCCAATCTTCATCCCAACATCTTCCTAACCACTAGACTTCAAGTGCTTTATCTGCTTATTTTTAAAAAACCTACAGTGGATGACTCACTCCACTAACCCCCTGGGCAGCCTGTTCCAGTGCCAAACCACTTTCTCAGTAAAGAACTTCTTCCTAAGATCAAATCTAAACCTCCCCTCATTCAAGATGAAGTAAATTCTCCTTGTCCTATTATTAGTAATTTGGGAGAAGAGAGCAGCACCACCTTTGCTACAAGCTCCTTGTAGAGAGCTATCTTGGCACACTACTGACTCCTGTTCAGCCAGTTGTCAACCAACACCCCCAGGTCCTTTTCTTCCAGGCAGCTCTCCAGCCACTTACCCAAGCCTGCAGCGGTGATGGGGGTTGCTGTGACTGAAATGCATGACCTGGCACTTGGCTTTGTTAAACCTCATCCCATTGGCTTAGGCCCATCACTCCAGCCTATCCAAATCCCTCCGCAGCACTTCCCTATCCTCAAGCAGATTGATACTGCTGCTTTATTTCATGTCATCTGTAGTGTAACCTGAATTTAGTGCTGAGGAGTCAGCTCTTTGTTTTAGTTAGATTGTTGAATATTTACTGTGTGAATGAGATTA
The DNA here is from genome assembly GCA_013397515.1 of Upupa epops. Taxonomy (NCBI): domain Eukaryota; kingdom Metazoa; phylum Chordata; class Aves; order Bucerotiformes; family Upupidae; genus Upupa; species Upupa epops. The sequence continues at coordinate 7,609 of VZRI01004211.1, read as the reverse complement.
AGTGCTGCAAGGCGTTGCATACTTGTTAAGGGACATACCTCAGACTAGCATGGGAGATAAGTAACTTGTGATCGATAACGATGTCTATGCCCTGAGGCAAAGACAGCTTGTGGCCACGAGATAACTATCTGACCATTATGTGGACGACGCCTGATAGCAACTCTGCCTTAGCAGCACATTTAAATGTTTGTAAAAATGTTTAACCAATCAGTACAATACGTGTATGCCTTAACTATATAAATATGTGGTGATTCTGTAATAAACTGGACGACTTGCTTGCATCAAGCTGTGTCTCCGTCTCTCAATCGCGGCAGTCATCTGCAAATTTACTGAGAGTGTATTCCATCCTCTCATCCAGGTCATTGATAAAGCTACTAAACAAGACTGGTCCCAAAACTGAGCACTGGTGACTGGTTGCCTACTGGATCCATCCCCATCCACCACAACTCTCTGGGCTCAGCCATCCAGATGGTTTTTGAATTAGTGAAGAGTCTACCTGTCTAAGCTATAATCCACCAGCTTCTGCAGCAGAATACTGTGGGAAACTGTTGAATATGTGACTGAAATCCAGGTAGACAACATCCATCACTTTTCCATCATCCGCTAGGCAAGTCACCCGGTCATAGAAGGAGATCAGATTGCCTAAACAGGACTTGCCTGTCATGAACACATATTGAAAAATGAATATATCTAATGAACAATTTTAATGATTTGAAGTGTAAAAACAAAGGAAGATTTGTAAACACACATTTTGAAAAGATTCAGATACATTCTTGTGTATGAATTACACAATAGCTACTTCTCTAATGTAGTTTCTGCAAAACAGAGGTAATTTGTAGTACTGTGGAATGGTAACATTGATCAGCTCTTGTGAAACTACATACCTGTCCTGCTGAAGGTAAACACCCTCCTTGATTCAGAAAAACAGGAAAAAAAAGCATAAAAATTTAAATTACCTTAAAAAACAGTGGTTATTAATGTACCAGAAATTACACACTTTATTGGATTAGAACTATAATATCATATATGAACCTGATTTGAAAAATAACTGTTGTTCATTGTTGTTGGAAAGGCAGACTTGGTTCTCTGTTGATTTGCTTTTCCCTCTCTTTTTTAAACATTGGTCTTTTAACATATGTCCAGTTCTTGAACCAGAATACAAAAGCAGCATAGGAAACAGTTTCACTCAATAGGTGAGAACTTGTGTTTCTTTGTTCTCATACATGCCACAACCCAGTGTTTATTTTCACACTGGTTTTTAATCATATGAACAAACATTTAACTAATGTGAATGAACATTTTTTTTATGCAAACAGTTCTTCATGCTGACATGTTCTTTACCATTTCTTGGAAAGATTTATCTGCCCATTGCTCACAGGCTGCTGGGCAATGACCAATCTCTTCATTCACAGAAAAATAATATTATCGGAAAACTTGCATAATTTTGTATGTGATCTTTGACAAATCAAGTTCAATAAAATCCTTTCATGAGAGTGGTCAAAGCCTCGAATGGGTTGCCCAAAGAGGTGGTTGGGGCCCCGTCTCTGGAGGTGTATAAGGCCAGGCTGGATGAGGGTCTGGCCAGACTGATCTAGGGTGGGGTGTCCCAGCCCATGGCAAGGGGATTGGAACTGGATGATTCTGAGGTTTTAAAGCCTTCTCTTTTTTAAAAACAGCTTTTAATAAGTGATTACAATTTTTTGTAGACCTTGGACCAAATTTTCAAGGTATTCTATTATCTGATTTTCATTACTATGCTGCTTAAAGCCATTTTTAAATACTGTTACCAGGCTGGCTCCCAATTGGCTGGTTTAAACTTTAGTCCACTCTACAAAACAACAACTCTGTCAGGGTTAAGAAGAGAGCGAGATCAGCTCTCCTGCTCTTTCCCACTCATGATATAAAACAAAACACCCCTAAACTGGTCAAACACGAAACTCAAAACCAACAAAACCACAACATGCACAAAAACGCTGCACTTTCCCAAAGCACAGATGTTTTGAATACTTTCAAGTTTACCAGGGGACTCTTCATTTCCTTTCCCCAGGATGTAGAACCATGACACCCCTAGTCTTGATCTTTCTGCATTTGAAAGATCCTAGTCCTGAGTCCTGTTTAACTTCCACCATATTTTAACATCCTCCACAATGGCCTAGAGACATAGCCCATTTAAAATTCTCCTTATACTGCCTGCCTCCATTACCTCTCCCCATCTTATAACTTTATCTACTGGTTACTTCTACAGCAATAATATTGTACACACAGCAAAACCTCCAACAAAGTATGATGTTAATAGCATATATAAAGGAGATGCAACCTGTTTTGTAGGTACCTGAGAATTGTATACATATTGTATACATATGAAAATACAAACAATCTAACACGGCAGCTTCAGCACAATGGACCTATATTTGTTCAGGCTGTATACCAAAGAACATTCACACTTTCTATTCACTCAGTCCCACATATAAAACAACTTCTATTGCTTTGTTTCCACACACTTCACAGACAGTTCTGTGTGTCTTTCATTCACTCACACATAACTCCCTTAGGACTACATGGTCCCAGTGGCAAGCACAGAAGGTCTCACCGGAGTTGTCAATTGAAATTATGCTTTTTGGGTTTGTATTACAGGATCTCATACATAAGCATCAGATGCATTAATGTTTCATTAACATATACCACACCTTTAACTCCTCCCACTTGTCGCTGCATAGTGCCACTCAGGGGTCCTGGGTTGGGGTCTTGCAAACCTTTCTCACAGTAAACCGTTTACCTTTGGTGCAAATTGTTGTCCTTGGCACAAATTGTTGTTGAGGTGTTCCAGTCATTAGTTGCAAGGCTTGCCAGTACCAAACGTCTGTCCTTTGGATAACAAAATATCTCTATTGATTAGTTCCTCCTATCTTGAAGTTTTTTGGTCCCTTCTTTAGTTTCCCTTAACTCTCCAACCTGCTTCTCCCTCTTATGTCAATTTTCACTATAAGTTACAAGTTCGACTACTAAACTATAGGCTAGGTTTCACTATCTTCTCTCCTTATTTCACTTTGTCCTTGCTGAAATCCATCATGCCAGAATCCACTGTCCCTGAAGTCCCTCTTGTCTCTGCTGGTCCAACCTTTTTATCCACTCTCTCATTTAGGTGATGCATGCTGCATACCATTCCCAGTGAGTTCTGGAAAGCTCTGGAAGGTCCAAGCACCCCCCATCCATCTCTAGCCAATGTTGAGCCAGGTGCATACACAGAGGCAACAATCAGCGGATCAGTGGGACATCACTCCAAGGCAACAGGGGGCCCAAGCACCGTCAACGGGCAGTACCCAGGCACAGCAGTTTCACACTGTCAGAGATGTTGAGGCATATTCTTTTTTCAATACCTCACATTCAACCATGTGACTCAACATTGGTGGTGGATGTAAAAAGACAGAAGGGATAGAAGGGAGAAAAGCAGATGAGAGAGAAAAGATGGAATCTTAGGTAAAGGTCTATCCTCACAGGTATCAACAACATTTAGTATAAAATATAAAACAATAACAATCCAACCCAACTATATGAAAGGCTTTAGGAGTAAAGCATATAAACCAAAAGCAATATTACAGGCTACAATCCTAAGAGTTGGGAAAGTCTACAGTTATCAACACAAGCAAGATAACAAAGGGGTTTATGGATTTAGGGTGATTTTTGAACAATGATCTATACCTTCTGGGTTGTGGATGGCATAGGATTATGTACAGCTTTTATTTGTTTAACACCATCAGGTGACACATTAGGCATAAACTGCATATTTGTAACATATTGGATTAATTGAATAAGGCATGGGATAAGACATGGTAAAAATATCATAGCAGCAAATGAACAAAACAGATAAAAGCTGTTTTACCCATGGTGTTCCTGGTAACTAAAACCATGGATCACCATTCAAGCCATTGTCATGTTTGGACGGGGACATAAGCTAACTTTCTAATATCTGTGGTCAGTTAAAGGACTACTTCATCTACATCATCTATTTCTAAACAGAAATTGGAGGCATTTAATTTCTCACATAGCCCTTACCCCCCACCCCCATCCCCTTTGGCTAACATCCAAAACCATGCAATGTTGAAGGATTTCAGTGTGCATCTGTTGAGACTGTTAAATTAGAAGATCCAGAACACTGGTAGTCTTATTTCTAAAATTACTTGCAATCGAAATATGCAGTTCAAATTATACATTTGTTCTCTTGCCCCTGATATTGGTTCATTAGGATTCAAGTGACAGGCCCATAATGCTCAATTATTCTTTTGGGAGGCCACTCAATTTCTCCCAATATTTTGTGTTCCACATATCTTAATCTCAGCAGATCACTTGCAATATTTGTGTTTCCCAAATTATCATATAATCTTATACCCAATTGGGGAACACCTGCCATTAGAAGGAGTAAAAACAAAGGTAACAAATAAAATTCATTATCTTTAAGGGGATCCTCCTCTGTTCCAGCTTGCACCCATTTCCCTTTGTCCTATCACTAGATGACCTTGAGAAGAGCCTGCCTTCATCCTCCTGACACCACCCTTCACATATTTATAGACATTAATGAGGTCACCCCTCAGCCTCCTCTTCTCCAAGCTCAAGAGACCCAGCTCCTTCAGCCTCTCTTCATAAGGGAGCTGTTCTACTTCCTTCATCATCTTTGTGGCTCTGCATCAGACTGTCTCAAGCAGCTCTGTGTCCTTCATGAACTAAGGAGCCCAGAACTGGACACAATACTCCAGATGCAGTCTCACTAGTGCAGAGTAGATGGGAAGAAGAGCCTCTTTTGATCTCTAAGCAACCCCCTTCTGATGCACCCCAGGATGCTGTCGGCTCTCTTGGCCACAAGAGCACATTGCTGGCTCAGAGTCATCCTGCTGTCCACTAGGGCCCCCCCCAGGCCCCTTTCTCCTACACTGCTCTCCAACACATCAGTCGCAAATCTATACTGTTACCTGGGGTTGTTCTTGCCCAGATGCAAGACTCGACACTGACCATTACATTTCTCTCTGCCCAGCTCTCCAGCCTGTCCAGGTCTCACTGACTGGCAGCACAGTCTGCTGGGGTGTCCGCAACACCACCCAGGTTTGTGTCATCAGCAAATTTGCTGGCAGTGCACCCTAACCCCTCATCCAAGTCATTACTGAATAGATTGAAGAGGACTGGTCCCATTCTCCATTTGTCATATGGTTTTCATATTGGCCATACTGAAGAATTAAAGGGGGAGTGAGCAGAAACTACAACCACTTGTTTTTTTAAGTCCTCTAGAACTTGTGTAATCCCCTCTCTTGCTCCTAATGGGTAGGGTTTCAAATTTGTCAGTTTAGAAGGGGGAAGGCTAGGTGTTGTTTGCAATTAATGCATTTCCATGTCCATATATTTTGGATACTTGTCTGATCTGGGGAATACCAAAAAAAACATGTGTTCTCCTGGGTATCCTGCCAGTGCCTTCCCTTCAAAACATCTATGCCTAACAAATTCATCTGGAAATCTCCTATGACCAGCATAGTATTGATAGGGTCTTCGTCTCCTGGTAATCACAGTATTGCTGTGGCAGAAAAACACTGACTGTGTTTTTCCTAGAACATTTGTTGTCTTACAAACATCCATCCTCCACCTCCTTCTCACCTTCAGGGAGCAGACGACCCAGTCTCCTGACACCTTCTTGCACTCAATCGATTCCGTCTCAAAAGTCTATTAAGGTGGAGCACTGGTGGTTGGTCTGAACTTGGCCTTTCCCCCCAACCATTTCTGCACAATTTGCTCTAATTTTATGGTCAGGAGTCCATCCATAACTTCCCAGGTAATGCCTTTCTGAAGCCCTAGCTGCTACAGCCCATGTCAGGTTTTTTGTTTCTTAGAAAATGATGGCCACCTTGTTCTATACCTCTTATTGCCCTGGTTTCAGTTCTTTGGAAAAATCCCCCAACATGGCCATATTTTCTCACAAAGTTTATCAACTTCTGCACTACCTCCCCTCATGTCCACAATTTTATCCCTGTCCATTGATGGTCAGGGATCACTATTCCTTCTAAAGCAGCCCTAATCCATTCTCCAACATGGGTGTTTTGAATCCTCTCTTGTCATTGAAACCCAATACATTTCAGGGAGTTGGGAAGTCCTTGGATCAGTGGAGTCATCCTTTCAGGATCCACCAGCATCAACACTGGGGAGCCAAGGTTGGGCTAGAGCTCCTAATCATACATCATCTGGCAGCAGGCTGCCTTTTGCCCACTTACCACTAATTGATGCTCCATACCTGTTATGGCCAGGGGATATCCCCTCTCCAAGTGCTTCAGACCTCCAGCCCAGTATGCAGCTCACTGAGTCAATGATCATGGAGCTCAGCGATTGTCCATAGTTAGAAACATACCTGGACCCCAATATCCTTCTGCTTCTTTCTCTGACAACAAAATCCCATCCCCTCCTGTCAAATATATTCTCCAAACATAATCTATCTCTGATACTTTTGCAATCCTTGCAAAATATTTTCTCAACAGCTCTGTTGCTGTAAATGGGACTTTCTTGGTAGTAACCTGAGGGTGGTTATCATCATCGTCCTCATATATATATACTGTGTTTTAATCAATGAACACATTTTGAGTGGCTTTTCTACAACTTCTTTAGCCTTTTGCAAATCCTCCTGGGGATAGATATGCTGTTTCCCTTTCTTTGCTAAGATCACTTCCACCTCCGATGATGTACCCACTTCCACCAAAAATTGATTCCTTAATTCTTTGTTTAACATCATATTTTGCTGCCTTTCTTCTCCCAACAGTTGTTTGCTTCCCTTTAATTTTTCCTGTAAGGTTTTTTTTACCCTCTGCAGAGAGTCCACTAAAGTTTCATTTTTTTTTCAGACTTCTGCTTTCTTTCCTCTATTGTGGCTGCCAGACTTGCTCCCAGCACTTCACAAATTATGGCTTTTCCTTTCCCCCTCTTAACCTTAAGCTCCTTCGGCAATACTCTTATCCTATCCACCACACTCTGGCTGAAAACAGTGTTCCTTTGCCTGATCTTGACCCTTGAGTAAGGGAAAAGATTGGTGCGCTTCTAAAAGAATATCCCAATTTCCCTTATATGCTCCCAGGAGGCCACAGCTTAAATGCACTTTCTGTTCACTGAGATCCCACTTTTGACACCAATTAATGTCACAAGCCCCCCGCTGGGCCACAATTCTGACTCAAACAGGTTGCCACAGCCAGGTTTCAGATGATCTCAGAAAATAGAATTAAGACTCAAAACGGAGTCAAGTGTTAATCTTATTTTATAAAAAAACAATCAACCACATAAAGAGTATAAGAGACATGAGGATAAAGAGGTAAATAGAGGTTGCAATATTCATCATCTCTGTGAGTCCTTGGCAGTGGGGGAATGATGTCCTTTCCATCACTATGCTGCCGGGTTGTCCCTGCCAAAAGCTGCTGGGCCAGAATCTATCGCCTCTGAAGTCCCTCTCATCTCTGCTGGTCTCACCTTTTTATCCATCCTCTCACTTAGGGTGAGATACTGTTCACACCCTGTACCATTCCCAGTGAGCTTTGGAAAGCTCTGGAAGGTCCCCGACACCTTCATCCGTGTATTGGGTTGTGCAATGTAA
>VZRI01004210.1:6388-47115 GCA_013397515.1 Upupa epops | reverse complement strand
GCGTTCATGTACACCTTGCTGTTTGTTTGACATTTCCTATCCCATAGTCCTCCCAGGCTTACCTGTAGTCTAGATGCCACAGGGATTAGTCGGGCCTGATCCTGCTTCTTTCAGCAGCATTCAACGGTATCCTGATTGCTCACCAAAGGTGGGCAGATAGCCACAGTAATTGCCGTTCCTCACATGGAGCACCATTTGTCAGGATTGAGTGTGGCGTTGTAGTTGTGGAGTTGTTTATTGTCCAAAATAGCCAGGTTTATATATTATATGATATTCTTCACACAAAACCCTTCCACCAATCATTTTTGTTTTCACCACAGTTGAAAGTTATACAATTCAGTTGATACAGGTGGTCAATATGATAGGTTACATTAGCATTTTATCTTTTCCACCAGTTCTGCCTACTCCCCCAGTCCCACCCTGCCTGCATTCCATTCACATCCCTATCTGTTCCAGCCAGGGTCTCAGGTTTATTCCCTCACCACCAACCAACGCTGCCCTGCTTTCTGAATTTGTCTTCAGAGTTTCCACTGTCAGGGACAGTTTAGGTTAGATGTTAGGAAGAAGCTCTTCACTGAGAGAGTAGATGGGCACTGGAACAGGCTGCCCAAGGAGGTGGTGGACTCACCATCCCTGGAGATGTTTAAAAGGCAAGTAGCTAGAGCACTTGAGGTTATGGAGTAGGGGTTAGGCAGATGCTGGGATGAGGGCTGGATGTGGTGATGCTGGAGGTCCTTTTCAGCCATTATGGTTCTATGAAGTGAACAGGAATTAATTACTCTTCCTGCAAATAAAGAGTTCAATTCTTGTGTGCTGTAGAATCAGTGATAATTCTTAAATGTAGAAGTCTGTAGTTATTGAGTGTTTTTCATTTTAAGTCTTGTTTATTTTCTCATATAATACTTACCCATTTTACCTGGATGCCTTACTCAATATTTTTCTAATAAATCACTGTTTAGTAAATTTAATGCAAAAGAATTGTAAAAGCAGCTGATGAAAAGTATAAAGTTCAACTTGCTTAAGGATCTCATGAAAGTGGATTTACCTAGCAAACCCACAGTGGGTTAAAAATGTTAAAAGACAAAGCATTGCAGAGAAAAGAAAGAGCTTTGATTTAGAGAAGTTTAAATAATTTTAAGCGTCTGTTTCATGCATAGGTTTTTCTGCTGTACAATTATTTCCCTTGATGCAATCCTAAGTTCATTACTCCTGTGCCTGTATTCACAGTGTTAACTGCACAGAGTTCTGAAAATGGAGTTTGAAGCACAGCTGCTCATTTGCTACTAATAAGAGGAAAACAGAAGACTAGAAGCGATTATTATGTTTATAAACTTGTTTTAAAATTGGTTTAAAAGTTAGGTAACTTTCATAGTCTTTAAAGTAACTCATCAATGTTAACTAACATTGTCCTCTTGGAGATGCAGCAAAGTGGCCATGTTTAAAAGCATTTGTGAAAATGATCATAGAATCATAGCATGTGTTGGGTTGGAAAGGACCTCCAAAGCTCCCAATGGGGGTTGTGAGACGCTGGAACAGGTTGCCCAGGAAGGTTGTGGATGCCCCCTCCCTGGAGGTGTTCAAAGCCAGATTGGATGGGGCCTTGAGCAACCTGGTGTACTGGAGGGTGTCCTTGCTCACAGCAGGGGTTTGGAACTAGATGATCTTTAAGGTCCCTTCCAACCTGAACCATTCTATGAATCTATGAATAAGCACTGCTTTGTGTGATATGCACACGTCTAGCCATTTAGTAGGTGCATATAGACAGGTAGGAGCCCACTGATGGGAAAAGGATATGATTTTTTTTTTAATAGACTACAGTAGAGGCCAGCTAGAACTAGGTCCCTTTTGTGCTTTAAATGGGATTGGTCATAGTTTGCCAGCTACTTTGATTTCAAAGGGGTGAAGGGATAAAGCCTGCAAGGAGAGTGGCTGAGCTAATTGTAATCAGATACCATGCAAATTGAAAAGAAAGCAAGAGTGGAAAATACAGCACCAGGACTGTCAGAGCTTAAATGATGTAGCTGTGGAAGCAGGCAGGATGCCTGGAGTCAATCCAAAATGGCACTACTTCAGTTTGGCTTTCCTTATATCTGCTCTGCCTGTGGCACTTTCCCTCTGGAAGGGGTGTACAGGGAGAAGAAGCTTTGAGTTTCTGTTGAGGGGAAGATAATGAAGGACTCTGTGATTACCTGTTCTGTATCATTGAAACATTAATCTTGTCTCAGTTGGACGAGGAGGGATTGGTAGGGATAATTAAAGATTATTGGCTGATGGGATTTAGGCTCTTTCTCTGTGTTGCAGGTATTCTATTCCAGACTCCTCGAGGAAGCCCACAGAGGTTCATTTCCTGCTGAAGTGATTAATAAAATATTTTCTAACATTTCATCAATAAATGCCTTCCACAGTAAATTCTTACTTCCAGAACTTGAGAAAAGAATGCAAGAATGGTAAGAGACAATTCACTGCTGAATACGTGACTAATATCTTGTCTATCACAGGGCTGACTGAGGGGAAGATACCCTCATAAATAAGTGTTCCTGACCTAGGAAGTACTGTGGGCCAGAGAACATATGCTCTTCCACTCTTCAGCAGGATCTGACTCAGTAGAGGACTTGCATCACTTGCTCAAAATGGAGGATGTTTAACTTGCTGAAGCAATGTGATTACTCATGATTAAATGCCTAAACCTATTACTGGATTACAGATTCAAGATGAAATTGTGCTACCTGATGAATTCATTACATAGAATACAAAATTAAGATAAATAACAAAGAAGGGAACATCTCCTTTAAAACAGGAAAAAAAACCAAACCAACAAATTCAATAAAACATGTAACTGTTGTTTCATCCAGTTCCTTCACCTCAGCACCTGTTTGGTTGCCATATTCCCTGTTACCTCATGTTTACTGTGAGGAATTCTAGTGTTTGTTCACATATAATTTCCAGTTAGACCTTCATATAACACCTAAACTTTAAAAGTAAGAAAAACAGTGAGATATATGAAAAAATCTCAGACTACACAGTGGTGGCTTTAGACAACAAGCTATCCATGTCCTGACTTGGTAGGATGATTCTTTAGAATGGAATAGTTACCATGCATAAACACATGATAGCTCTGTATAGTCTATAATGCAATAAATAAAACCTAAGCACCATGAGATGGAGCAAACATCACATTTTAATTTACATTCCCTACAAAATGTAAGTTAAATCCACTGTTTTCTTCTGAAAACAAACCTGATAGGACATACAAATTGCCTGCATTAAAATAGAGAACATATTGATGACACATGAAGTTTAACTTCCTCCAGTGGTGTTCAATAAGCAGTTTATATTATGCCAGTGCTGTGTGTATTTGGAATGAAATATATGATGCACTCTTGAATTTTTGCTAGATAGTTTATAGAGCACAGAGGCTGGCTTGTGCTACCTCATGTACTTGGCAAATTGCTAAACTGCACACTAGTGCAATTATTATACGCACATTAGTGGGTATAATTAGAGAGTGCCAACAGCTGAAAGGTGCTTTTCCAGATGGGCTTTGACTATTACTGTAAAACTAATGAATTCAACTATATGCCTACTGTCTTTCCCACATTGCTTGGAAACAACCTGTGTGCTGTACCTGAGATAGCCTGCTTAAATGTCCTTAAAACCCTCTGCTTTGGGGAAGAAATAGAGGGGTGCAGTTGAAGAGAACAATATCTGATCATTACTGGAGTACAATATTGGACAAGTTTTTCTCTCAGCTGCCAAGCAGTCTCTGAAGTAACAACTTTTGGCTAGATAAGGGAAAAATGGAAAATGAACCCGAACTGGATATAGAGAAGACTTAAATATCTTCTATTGGTAGATTTAAGCACTTCTGTTGTTCTTTAGCTTCCAGTAAAAATAGCTGGATAAAAATTTCAGACACTTTCCCTGAGTTGTGGTTTGTTTTGAAAACTTAAAAAGCTTCTGAAACTGAGAAAACAGATCAGAAGCAGATTCTTCTTAAAAGAAAGGCAATGTGAATCTAAGCTTATTGAGTGAAAATGAAATTGTCTGATGGTGGCATTTCAAATGACTTGAGCAACAACGAGAGCCGAGTATGTTTCACAACACATGGCTTGAAAACACTGGAAACAGCCTTGTTGCAGTGTATTTCTCATGAAAAGAACATCACTGAGTATAACAATGATCCCACATCAAATAGAAAACCTGTCTAACTCTGAGGATGACCAATTGTAGATATACCCGAGTAAGAGTTTAAGATGATAGTGTGATAGGTGGAGGGTGGTGGAAAAAAATTATTTCCCTCTTTTAACACAAAGATCTGGCAATGACAGAACAAACATACAATTTGTTTTGCTTTGAAACCATAACTTTGTGGTTTTTTGGCTGTCTGTTAGCCTGTATGTTGGAAGAGAAAGCAATTGTTCCATAGACACCTTTACTGTGCTGTGATTTTTATGGACTGTAGTTTTCTTGCACCTGTGATAGTTTAAACTGAGATGCTAAAAGTCACAATATCTGTAGCTATTTCATGTATGAGTTTGTAACTACTGTCTTAATGTCATAACACAAAGATGAAGCCAAGTGTTTCTTTGCTTACATTACAATGTGAAGTCCTACCTCTTGACTCATATAATGCTATCTTTGTCTGGCAATAGTGTGGTGCTGATTTGGGTCTATGGTATTAGTTCCATTTCTGATCTCTCTATGCAAAAAATTAACAGTCCTGGACTTTACAGAATTTAGTAGAACTCCATACTTTGGATTATAGTTTGTAGTGTTTGAATGCAAGATGAACTACTTGTTTATTCTTGTAGTCCTCCATACTTTGGATCATAGTTTGTAGTGTTTAAATGCAAGATGAACTACTTGTTTATTCTTGTAGTCCACCAAGAGAGGAGGCTGCTGTCAGGGTTCTGCAACTTCCCCTCTCCTTCCTGTTCTTTCAGAGCAATTTGCATGATGTGGACCTTACCTTTCTTACCCAAAACAATGAAAAAGTTGTGTATTTAGAACCTCAGTCTGTGGGCATTTCAGGAGCTCAGATGAAAGGTAGTTGTGGAACTTCTGTACCTTCAGAAATGGTGACCTTGCAGCATTCCCTGTAAACGAGTTGCTGTAGGTAGCCAGGAAGCTGTCACAGCAGTATGCTCCTCCTCTTGGCTTATAGAATTTTTGACATTTGATTTTACCTTCTGCCTAGTAATAGAAAGTAATAGTTGTGAAACAACTATGCTTTTTTACTTTTTATGCCAGTTTCTTTAGATACAAAAGGTTGCCATGATCTTTTTTCTTGGTTTTTTTTCTTTAATTTTAGCATTTTATAATTCTTTATCTGTTAAAATTTATCAAAAAACTTTAATGTGTGCAGTTTTCTTTTTTCTGATGACCTTTAGAAATGTATTTTTGTCTAACTGGAAATTATATGTGATTCTGTTGGGATTGGTATGATTTACATTTTATTTTCAGTTAAAACTTATGCAATAAATTAATAACCCAGAGAAATAGCTTCCAGACAGTCAAAGGAGTGGGATTTTAAATTGCTAGTTTGCCTTTGGAAGTGTATGTGCTGGCTTGCCTGAAGATGGGTTGAATAAATACGTGAAGCTACCTAAGGATGGTGAACCTTGGTGATCTCAGAGACCAACTTCCTGCTCTTTCTTGTCCCATTCTGTAATGGTCAGGCCCAACAGACCTCTGACAGGTATCTTCTGCTGGAAGGCTGCTGGAGCTGGACCAGCCTTTGCCACTAACAATATTAGCTATGTAAATAACTTTGTTCTTCTGCACAGCTTTTCTCTTGGGGAGAGGTGGTGTGCTTGAGCAGACTGCTGAGGTAATACAGTAGATTGCTTCACTTCTAGACCAGAATTGCAACATTGATTTCAGACATTCAGAAATCCAGAGATGCTGTTTCTGAGTCTGTCCTGGAAAATGAAATATGAAACGTGTTCATGTCTGAGAACTACGACATGGAATATATGCTGTTCCACTACTTTTGTGTGCATCGAATGCAGCTTTTCTCTGTCTTTCCATCAGTTTCTTTGTTATTCTGTTTTATTTAAAGGTGCTGTCAGTAACTAAGAAAGGTGTGGAAAGGTTCTTTGTCAGAGGTTTTCTTAGTTAATGATTTGAAAAGTTGACAACATATGTATTTATGTAAGGCATGGAAAGGAATCTGTACAGTGTGGATTTAGTCATCAAACAAAACCACGGGTTTTAGAGGGTAAAGAAAAGTTGAAAGAAGGCAGAGTAGTTTTAAGAGATTCCAAATACAATAAATCAGGACAGATTTTGTGAAGAAAATCTTTCATGTTTTTAATTGCAGACAGCTTTTCGTTCATTAATGCCTTTCACTATCTATAATGCTTGTACATCATCAAGGATTATGCTTTCTTTCTATGTTGATTCTGACCAGTTTTAATGGTTAGATTGGAACTAACTAACTAAATGAGGTAATCCTAAACCAGAAGGATTCTCTGTTAAACACCTGAAACTGTCTTATAACCTTGTGTGACTTTTTTTCTTTCCTGTTTGCTCTGAGATTCCACCCTCTTACTTTGCAGGACTACCACCCCCAGAATCGGCGATATTTTGCAAAAGTTAGCTCCTTTCCTCAAGATGTATGGAGAATATGTGAAGAATTTTGATAATGCAATGGAACTGGTGAAAACGTGGACTGAACGGTCACCTCAATTCAAACATATTATCCAAGACATTCAGGTAAAGGGGAGAATAGTGTAGATCTCAGAGTAATATGGGCAGAATTAAAAATATGTATGTTTGTGGGTAAAAGTGAAAGGATTAGCGATTAAGTACCAAATCCCTTAGAATTAGGGATTGATGTTTTTCTCTGCTTCACATCACATTATGTTTCTTCTCCTTTCACGTGCACACAAGCACCCACGGAAATCCAGCCTTTACAGTGCAGCATAGAGGACCAAAGCAGAAAGGTGGAAACATATGGAGACTGAAAACAACAAATTTTGTTGCAGATACCAAATAAAAATACTGTTTTAAGATAAAGGCAGATGCTAGTGTGACTGTTGATCATTGCACTGAATCCATAAATAAGCTGTTGGCTCATACTAGTGCTTTGGAAGGAAGGAAGTACGTAATCGTAAATGCAGAGCTACTAAATGTAAAGAAAGCTTAGGGGTTTAAGCAATACACCACTTTTTTCAAAGGTGACTTTTATATGCTCGAGTGCTCCCTGTAGGTTTCTTTGTGAATTGACAGGTATGCACCTTCCTACTGCAGACTACAGGATAAGATATTTCTGCTTAAATTTTACAGCATAATAGCTTCTTCTGGTTCTAAGCCAGGGAAGACAGCTATGTGTATTCTGATGTAATCTTCTAATTACATCTGAGACTAAGCAAATCGATCTTGAGCCACTGCTGAACGGGTTTCATTGGAAATGAAACTCAGAGAAAACATTCACTCCTACTGCCGTGTAGCCTGTTCAGGCATCCTTTCCTCAAATGTGGTCATGATCCGTCCTTTTCAATTCGGTAGTGATTCTTCAGTTATTATGAATCTGGTTGAAAATACACTGGAGTGTAGGTACTATTTTTATTCATTTATTGGATACTTGACTACTGGATAGTAGTTTAAGAACTTTTTTTACAGCCTTTTTTTTAGGTGAGAATTTCTAGTTATTTGATTTGCTAAATGACTTACATTTTTTCTTTCACAAAATCTATCATGCATGTTTCAAAATACATTATTTATGTTTCGGCAGTCATGATTTATGTTTTACTGTATTGTGATAACATTTTTGCTTGCTACATTGAAGTATGTTTGCAATTTTTTAGAAGGAAAAAGTGTGTGGAAATTTGACATTGCAACATCACATGCTAGAACCAGTACAACGCATTCCACGCTACGAGATGCTTCTAAAGGACTACCTAAGGAAATTGCCTCAGGATTCCCTAGACTGGAAAGATGCTGAAAGTAAATATCATCTAGTCATTGAAATAGCTAAAATAATAGGAGGATACTGCAAATTATTTACAGGAAAAACTGGTGAAGCAAAGTCCTTCCTAAAAGAATGATATAATTTCTTCAGTGGAGTTGTAGGATTCTTTGAAAAATTGCTTGGGTAGCTGATGAAGCTAATATTAAAAATACAAAGCCTTTAGTGTTCTCCTGGCAGGGTACAGAAATTTTGCTTTCGTGTTGGAATGGTGCACAGGGTTTGATTTGGTGCTCTGCAGATGATCAGGGGTTGCAGTGATTATCATGTTGGTTTTGGTCTGGTTTTGTTTTGTTAATGTTTTGGTCTGTTTTATGCATATTTGGAATGTCTGTTTCTTGTCTGTAAAAAAGCAGAGTTAGATTCATTGTTATGTTTTTAAGCTCCTGAAGAGAAAAGAACAGCCCATTTTTAGCCTTATTTCTCTCTGTATTTACAGAACAGTTCAAGATATTTCCACAGATTGTTCAAAATTAATTGCCAAATAATTTTTAAAGTGATTAATTTTTTATGTCATGTAAAACATTTTTTATTTTTTCAATGTAATACAAAAATAGGCAAAAATGCAGCTTTTGGTTTTACTTTTTTCTTTTTTCTTCTATCTAGGATCCCTGGAAATTATATCCACTGCAGCAAGTCACTCTAATAGTGCAATACGAAAAATGGTAAATGGTCCTTGTTTTCCTGTTCATTCCCTACTATATTTGACAACTAGTGAAGCTAGGAGCATCCAAGTGATGCTTGGGTCCAAGTGATTGCTCCTACTCAATGTGTTTATACAGCTCAAGTGAAAAATGGCACAGACTGGGTCCCTCTCCTGGCTTAAGCAGCTGGCGTTATACTGATGTCTGAACTTTGTGTCAGGATAGTGTTTGAAAACGAGTAGTTACTGTTTCTCCCATACTGAGCTGATGTGGTAGGTGCTTCCATGTTTGTGAGCTATTTTGGAGAAGAAATAATGTAGGCTATGTGCTTAACTGTGTTTTTGAATATACCAAATTGATAACATTTCTGAAGTACTGGCTACTGTGTCAGCTAAGTTAATCAGTCTGTGTGGCTGACCCTGTACACTGGGTATATTCAAAGCTAATGCTGGTATTCAAAGGTAACAGCTCCCATAATTTCATTTAAACATGCTCAAGGATGTGTGCTTACTAATGAATAAGTTGTATAACTATTTTCACTGTAAAGGAGAATCTAAAGAAACTGTTAGAAATATATGAGATGCTGGGAGAAGAGGAAGACATTGTGAACCCTTCAAATGAGCTGATAAAAGAAGGACAGATCCTTAAACTTGCTGCTCGCAATACGTCTGCTCAAGAACGTTATCTTTTCCTAGTAAGTATGGTGGCCTGTGTTTGCAGGAGTTACCGTGTACATTCCTAAACTTCAAAAACTATCAAATGCAGAGAGAAATTCTCTACAGCTGACATCAGTGCCTTACTACTCATGATAAATAGGATTGCTTACAGAAAGACTTCAAAAAGCCCCTGAGAACAGAATCATGGAATGTGTTGTCCTGTTGACCTTTTGTCAATGTTTTGTTGTGCTGACCCTTTAAAGGTCATCTAGTCCAACATCCTTGTTGTAAGCAGGAACATTTTTAAGATTAGGTTGCCTAGAGCCCCGAATACACGGCTGAATACACGGCTTTAAATAAATGGGACTATTCTCTAGCAACTCACTTTTAAATAAAGGGCTGCTGATCATAAATGCAGATCCCAGAGCATGAAAATGACATTCTTATGAAATTGAAATGTTAAATGCTTACTCTGTTAGTTCCGATTGTGTGTTGAGGTCCCAGCAAGCCTCATGGTCCTGTGGGAACTTGTTATCATGACAGGTGACCCTCTTGTCAGGTGCCTGTGTTCTCTCTTAGAACTAACAAACTACAGCCACACTCCCTTGCAGCTCCCTTGGTAAACTTTTATATAGCTCATTGCTTCCCATGCTAAAACATTCATGCTTATGGACCTCTGGCATTTCATGCCTTATGGTTAATAAAGACTGATAGCAGGTTGTTGAGGTGCAACACCTGCTTATCCATGCTTCAAAAAAAGGAGAAATCATTGAGTGTTAAGACCTGAAGTGAAGCTGGACAGCTGACTGAAATAATCCTATGACAGGTGACAAGTTCAAATGTGCTCTGTCTGTGATACAGACTGTGGCTATAGACATGATGGCTATGAAATAGAATTTAACTGAAGTGACTTTCTCTTTAATAATTGATTTTTGAGAAAAATGTGAGTGGAAAAGCATGAGAAAATTAAACTCTATAGATCTGGTTTAATAACTCTATTTCTAGGCTGGGGCTTTAGACAAAATTTAAACTTCTAATCTTTAATAAAGGGATACTTCTTTGTCTTGCTCATGTATTTTTTAAATCATGTGATATTGAGGGTTTCAATGAATAAAAATATCTAGAGAAATATTCTTTTGTCTTAGGGAAAAGACAATGTCCTCAAATATGTTATAACTTTTACAAAACCAAATGGGTTTGGTACAGGGTAAATACAAATATGTACACTGAAGAAAAGAGTTGTTCTCTGCTTTTGAAAGTAGTTTTTGCAGACCTGGGGCGTAAAAATGGGTTTTCTGAACAAAATGTTTAGAGGGCTATGAAATATCCATTTTGGTATAACTGATAATAAATGCTATGAAGACTGCTTAATATACAGAGCAATTATTCTTGCATCCATGGAAGCTGTCCCTTAATCTTCGTGTTTGTTTAGAAATAAGTTGCCTTGCATTAGAGTTTTAGTAGTCTTATGTATCAACCAAGTGAGAAAGAATCTGCTTTCTCACCTACTAAACCTACCTTTGTGATACTGTCCAGCTCTCAGTATGAACTGTCTGTGTCCGAGTTTTTTTTAGTGCAAAGCCATGTGCTTCTGTTTTCTCCACAGTTTAACAACATGTTACTCTACTGCGTCCCCAAATTCAGCCTGGTAGGATCAAAGTTCTCAGTTCGAACCAGAGTTGGCATAGAAGGTATGAAGATTATAGAGACTCATAATGAAGAATATCCACACACTTTTCAAGTGTCTGGGAAAGAGCGAACACTGGAGTTGCAGGCCAGGTAAGCATTTTTTTAACTAGTTTTTGGAGAATTAAATATATACACACAGAAGAGTAGGCTAATAGATTTGGAGAAAGATGCAGTGTCATCTTCATCTTCATATCAGTGTTTTGAAAATTGCTCCCTAAAACTATAAAATGGCATCTTTTGGAGTATCAAATTGATCTACAATGTATCGCCTTACTTAGCAGAACCCACTGAATCACAGAATGTTAGGGGTTGGAAGGGACCTAAGGAACCTAAGGAAACTGGCTGGAAAATTGAAAGCAGTGATCCAAACTGGTGCAAAGGCAATATGTCCAACTCAGGTGTTTTTGGAAAACTGAGTTGGTGAGCTCTGGGAAGCACTGCTGCCACTACTACCTGACCCACCTTAGTACAAGCGAGTCTGTTCACCTCAGTGTGTCCACTAAAAAACAGTTTCCACTGTGATGTGTTTACATGCACAGAATGTAATTTTCTCAAGTGGTAGATGGACACCTGCTTTCCTCCATTCCTCAGGTCTGTTTCCCATCTATTTGTTCACCTTGCATCCCAAGTATCACCCTCACCCTAGAAGGCAAGTTCTCTTTTCAGTTCTTGGGTCCTTTTCCTCCAGTTGCAGTATTTTAACTGGTACTTTTTTGCTTTCCTTAGTAGTCTGTGTATCCTCCTCTTGCTGAGTTACCTACCTGTTGCTGCTTTTTGCATTGCCTAGACTTAACTTTCCCTGTTGAGACTGTCCCACTAAGAATCATAGAATCATTAAGGCTGGAAGACACCTTCAAGATCATCAAGTCCAACTTTCAACTTGACACCACCATGCCCTCTAATCCCAGTTTCCAAGTGTCAGATCTACATACTTTTTGAACCATTTCAGGGGTGGTGACTCCACCACCTCCCAGGGCAGCCTGTTCTAAGACCTGACCACTCTTTCAGTGAAAAAATTCTTTCTAATGTCCTATCTAACCCTCCCCAGCAGAAATTGAGTCTCTTCACTCTTGTCCTATTGTTTGTTACTTTTGAGAAGAGACCAACCCCCATCTCTGTACAGTGTCCATTAAAGTAGTTGTAAACAACAACTAGGTCTCCCCTGAACCTCCTTTTCTCCAGACTCAACAACCTCAGTTCTCTCAGCTGCTTCTCATAAGACCTGTCCTCCAGACCCTTTACTATCCTTGTTGCCCTTCTTTGGACCTGCTCCAGTATCTCAATGTCCTTATACTGTGGGGCCCAAATCTGGACCCAGTACTCAAGGTACAGTCTCACAAGGGCAGAGTACAGGGGTACCATCACCTCCTTCCTCCTGCTGGTTACACCATTTCTTCTTGGCTACCTGGGCACACTGATGGCTCCTGTTCAGCTGGCTGTCAACAAAAGCCCCAGGTCCTTTTCCACCAGACAGCTCTCCAGCCACTCTTTCCCAAGCCTGTAGCTGCTGGGAATTGTTGTGACCAAAGTGCATGACCTGGCACTTGGCCTTGTTAAACCTCATCCTGTTGGCTTCAGCCCATTGCACCAGGCTGTCCAAATCCCTCTGCAGCATCTCCCTACCCTCTAGCAGATGGACACTGACACTTTCATGTTATTTGCAAAATTACTGAGGGTGCA
This sequence comes from Upupa epops, assembly GCA_013397515.1. Taxonomy (NCBI): domain Eukaryota; kingdom Metazoa; phylum Chordata; class Aves; order Bucerotiformes; family Upupidae; genus Upupa; species Upupa epops. The sequence continues at coordinate 34,474 of VZRI01004210.1, read as the reverse complement.
TTCAATCCCCTCATCCAGGTCATTTGTAAAGATGTTAAACAAGACTAGTCCCAACACTGACCTCTGAGGGGCCACTGCTTGTGAGAAGTCCACACCACTTGTGACCAGTCAGGCACATCTTCAACCACTAGTTTTAAAGAGCTGGTAGATTGTTTCTTTGTTGATGTGGTACAACATTTAATAGCTTTTATTTTTTTAATGTAAGCCTGTAGGGATAACTATTTTGTCTGTTTAGATAGGTTTCTTTGTCTCGTATGCAGATGGCAATGGCAAAGGGAAACACTTGTGTAGGATTCTGCTTGCTTAAAAGTTCTGCTAATATGGCAAAAGAAGGTGTGCAAAACTCTTTTATGGAGATGCTATAAAAGCTCACTTTCACATCCTTCAGAACAATACATTGAACACTACTGTGGTGCTCGTTCTCATCCTTCTGACTTAAACTTTGCAGACAGTTGTAATCACTAGTTCTACCCAGCAGTTGCTAATACCATTATTTGTCAGATAAGATGCTGCTTCAAACATTTGAATGCCAAAGTCCTGCTGTTATATTTTGAAGACATAGCTGTTGTAGTAGTCCAGAGTTGGATGTTCTTCCTCTCCCACTTTAGCCTTGCCTTGTAAAGTCATCTGTACTTGCTCTTAAGTTATCAATATTTTGCATGAAAGGGAAACTGTGCTGTTTTGCTTATAATATCAGAGATATTTAAACAGCAACAACAAAAAGCATTAAGGAAATTACTTGTGTTGAGGATGGAGACGGATTTAAGAGATGCATAGGAGAAAAACGTGTTAGCAGTTGAACTTAATGGTGCTTCATGTGAAGAGAAAAAACACATGTACACCTAAACTTTGCATTGTCCTTTTTTTCCTCTTTATCCTGTTATCAAGAAAAAAGAAAACCAAAGTCCATTTACAGATATTTCAACTTGAATTCACTGCTTAATGGTTGCAACTAGCAATGCCTGAAATCATACTTTTGGGTTTTGTTTTGATTTGGGATTTTTTAAGTTGAACAGTTAAAAACTAGTATTGTTTAAATAAAATCCTAGATTTGCTTCAGAAGGTTTCTTTTTGCAATGAATTGTTGGTAACAGTATTTCCTAACTAGTTTTGGACTAATGTGTCATATATTTCTTCTAGTTCTGAACAAGATAAAGAAGAATGGATAAAGGTAAATACATCAAAATATTTTATAAACTTTTTTCAGTGAAATAATCAAAAATGCGTGTTTTCTAGCTGTAGCTGCCCTCTGCTAATCAATAACTGGTCAGAATGCAGAGAGTCCATTTGAAATGTCACATGCTTGAGGCATTTCTTCACTGTTTCCTTAGGCACTTCAGAGTACTATAGAAGCCTTTCAGCAGAGGAATGAAACTTTCAGAAATGCAATTGCTAAAGAATATGAAGATATGCCTATTGAGGTTTCTGTAAGTTGATGCTATTCTTTCTAATCTTTCTAGTACCCACTTCATTCTTCAATAGCTGGAAAAGGTTTGGCAGAAACCTTGTTTTCAAGCTCATAATTGTTATAACTGAAGAATTACAAAGCAGCCATCTTGTTAGTAATTGTTTTTCTTCATAACATCAAATCTTTCTTTATAAGCCTCTTTCTTTTTCCAAGATGCTTAATGGAGTACCCTGTCAGTGATGCATAACAATTTGTAACTGAGTTCTTTGTTATTTCTTGTATAGATTTCCAAATGTATCTTGAGTAGCTTTTTGCCATTTCCTTTCTAGAGGAAGAGAATAACGATTTTCTCTGTTTAAAGTACTGTACATTTTATACCATCTGTCTCCATTCATCTATCCTCTCCCTGCCCCAATGCAGAATGCTGAGCTTGGGAAGAGAGCGCCACGGTGGATACGAGACAATGAAGTGACCATGTGCATGAAATGCAAGGAGCCCTTTAATGCACTGACCAGGAGAAGGCACCACTGCAGGGCATGTGGACACGTAAGTGCAAAACCTCAGCTGCTGCAGCTGGTGAGTGGGCTTGGCAACAGGTCTAAACGTCTCTTGGGCTTCTGGTGGTTGCTTGTGCTGCAGAGTTTGTTGCTTCACTTGTGGCTGAAAGGAGCAGCTGTGTGTAGCACAGCACAAAGGATCATTGTCTGCTTTAGCTGGCATAGTAAATGTGGAAGTAAGTTGGAGGAATGGAAGATGTGTGTTTGTATGAAATGTCGCAATCCTATAGGCATACTATACTGGTACTTATGAGTGGCCTCCACTGATCTCAGCATTTCAAGATCATAATAAATTAGCACAAACCAACATCACCTCAGGCTGTTTCCTCTTCCAGTCTTGTTACCTTCTTTATGCAAGAACATGAAGCCCTGTAGTTTTAAATTGGATGAATTTGGAACTCTTCCCAGCTGGGTTCATTGTGTAACTGTGTGAACATGTGCAAAGCATTAGTGAAAAGGAGAGGGTTACTATAGGGAGAGTGTTACTGCTGCTTTCCCTGAATGCTGCTACAATAGCATATGACACTTCAAAATGACTGTCAGATAATTACATGACTTGAGGGGTTTCAGAAACTCAAAATAGATGAGCAGGCATGCCTCCTGGTCTCTCATTGCCATGCCACAGCTCTGCCTTTCTCCAGCAGGTGGGAGTGCATTCCTAGGTTTAATTTTTAGCTTACAGGTTGTGCCTATATTTTCCACTAGACACTTTTCCAGAATCTCTAAAGTACTGATTACTTGTGTTTGTCATCTGGGTAGAGTTTTTCTTTTCTAGATAGTTCTGTTTTAAAAGTCATATGTTAATCTTAAGATCACACCTTTCCTTTTTGTTTCCCCTTTTGTTCAGACTCATAGTTACTTCCTTGTTCTATACAATCTCCTTTCACTTGAAGTTTGAAACATTTTTAATGGAAATTAATTTAGGTCAATTATGGCATCTTTACAGCAGTAACTATCTTGGAACACTTAACTGTACTCTTTAGGGATGCCAGTTGAAGTAAATTCAGAATAATACTTCAGAGCTCTGGTCTACAATAACATTTTGTTCAGGTGTTTATATGCTTCAAGTCCATTTGTCTGCCTTTCTTTCTTGAAATAACTGCATTATTTTTCATTATTTTGTTTTTCACTCAAACACTTCTGCAGATAAATATTTCTAATGAAAGAACTTCTCTCAGATCTCTCTTGCAATTCAGTTATATATGCACACACACACATTCACATGTCAGAGAATCACAGAATGTTAGGAATTGGAAGGGACCACAAAAGATGGAGTCCTAGTCTGGGATCACCTAGATCAAGTTGCACAGGAGCACACCCAGGTGGATTTTAAACATCTGCAAAGGAGGAGATTACGCAACCTCCCTGGACAGCTTGTTTCGGGGCTCTGTCACCCTCAATGTAAAGAAATTTTTTCTCATATTTATGTGGAACGTCCTGTGTTCCAGCTAACACCCATTCCCCTTTGTCCTATCACTAAGAAGAGCCTGGCTCCCTCCTCCTGATACCCACCCGTTCCATATTGATCAACATTAATGAGGTCACCCTTCAGTCTCCTTTATTCCAAGCTCAAGAATTCCAGCTCCCTCAGCCTCTCCTCTTTTGGGGAGATGATCCACTCCCTTCATCATCTGTCTTAAGCAGTTCTTTGTCCTTCTTGAACTGAGGGACCCAGATGTAATGAAAATAAAAATCAGTGTGGTATTGGATAATTTATTCTGTACACTTAGGAACAGGCTCCAAAATTGTAAAATTACTGTTTATTATCAGCTTAAATAATTTACCATTTCAAATTTTATTAATTTTACTAATTTTTTTTAAGCATTAAAAAGCCATCTCAGTCATACATGTCTGAGTTCGTGCAGAAATCAAAATTGTAAAGCATGGCTTGTGCTATAGTCTGATTCTATTATAAACTTTAACCTACAGATATAATTGAAATCCTGATGTGATTTTTTTTATGCAAAATACAAAATTCCACTTGAAAAATAGTAAAAACAAGATAAAACAGTGTCAGAGTTTTGGATAATCCTTCTTTACAATTAAATCATGGGTGAATTTCATAAAGATAATCTTTCTTGTTCTCTATAATTAAAATACATTGCTAAGTGTATCAAATAATACTATTTCTAACTAAACTATGATAATGTACTCTTTTATGAATTCTTCAATTTTGTGTGTGATATCTTTTGTTTCTAAGGTGGTTTGCTGGAAATGTTCTGATTACAAGGCACATCTTGAATATGATGGAAATAAATTGAACAAGGTCTGTAAGGATTGCTATCATGTTATAATTGGTTGCACAGACAGTGAAGAAAAGAAGAGGAAAGGCATCTTGGAGGTGTGTCATTTAAAGATACTGTATGTGTAGAGCTGCAAACAATTTGAGCTCATTAGTAGGTGAAGCATTATGATAGCATTATGGCAGGGTTATATTCTGTTTGAGAAATCAAAAAGCATATAGGCAAAATTCATCTCACCCAATAGATTTCTGGTTGTCGTCATTTATCTTTCCCAATAGTGCTTGGTTTCTCGCAATTGTTTTTTAAAAGCAGAATTATGAACCTTAGAGGTTGTTCGCTTTTTTCCAGTTGCATCAGACAATGTATTAAAACATTATCTTTTCTTATAAATCTTCTGTTTTCACAGAATCACAGAATTATTGAGGCTGGAAAAGACCTCTAAGATCACCCAGCCCAGCCCATGACCCAACCATGACCACATTGGCCAGACCAGGGCACTAATGGCCACATCCAGTCTTTCCTTAAACACCTCCAGGGATGGGGCCTCCATCACTGCCCTAGGCAATCCATTTCCTCAGCATTTAACTATTAAATTAAAGCATTTAAATCATTGCTACTGCAATGATTTTTAAAAACACATGCCCAAACTGGAAGAACTGGTGAGGGAACGAGAGAAAATTTGTTTGAGATACCATTTCAGTCAGTCTACATAATGTGCATTTAAGTCATCAAGCTGCTGTCAGCTTTTGACATCTAAAAATTTGAGATCTCAATCAGTCAATAAAAAGTTCATGTTTCTCACACAATAAGGGAAGAAATGGGCAACAGAGAAACGCAATTAAACTTCACATTTTGTAAATCCCCCTGTCCCAGGTTAGAAACATTCCAAAAATGGAAAGGCAACCATGTCTCCAGGGATCTTGGATAGAATCTATCAGGCAAGTGAAAACAGCCTGGGGAAACAAAAGGGATTGTTGAAAATCTCTCTCTAAGCACAAAAAGCAGAAAAGACCCAAGCAGGTGACACAAAACAAAAATCTCATCACAATGCCATTACACACATTCGAAGAAGAAATGGACAAAGCATGCTGTAACAGTCTTTGGCTTCAGGTTAGGTCCCCTGAGGAGAGGGACACACACAGCACTGCAGCAGCAGAAAGGGAGGACCCACCCCAGGACACTTTGAACCCAAATTTCCCAACATTCTGCCCGAGGTTTAAGAGTTAAAACACCTTAAGCTTCTTGCACAAGCAGTTCTGCCGAGCTGGAACAGCAAACGCCCTTCCGACCTCTATAATCCTGCTAAATTGAGTAGTCTCAATGTCTTTCTCAGTGGCAAGGTGTGACAAAGGCGCCTCTGTCTGTTGTTCCATAAATCATGGACATGTAGAAAGCACACAACAGTGGCCATGGCAGCAAACCAGCAGGGAGCTCTGTCCTCCTTCAGGGTCTTGGGCTCTCTGTTAGCTCACCACTTTGGCGTCTCCAGGCTTGCAGTGACCCATGCAGCTCTGCTTTGCTTGATGTGGGGAGGTATCAGCATTAGTGGTTTCTCTCTGTGCCAGCTCGCTTTGGCATGTAGGCGGGGGACGGGCTTTCTGCTTTCAAGGCTCAGAGCCTCTCACTCCAGCATGGCACGGAGCTGTCTATTCCGGAAGCAGATAGGGGATAGGTCCTGTCACCACTCTCCGGCCCTGCTCCACCACACTTGGCTCCAGCCAGGCAGCAGGGTTGTGCTTGCTTGTTCCAACCCTGGATTGGGTCCACCCAGCTGCCCCTCAGGGCTCTGGGAGAAGGGAAAGGGGGAGAGAGCACTATCTTCTATTGGGGTGCGGGGCAAATAGGAGGGCATCTCGCACTCCCCCTCTGAACCAGTCACCAACTGATAAAGTCACAACACCCTCCTGAAACCCCATTCTCAGCTCTTAGTCTGCCCGGCCTTTGTCCAGACAAATGGGCCATTACAGCTTTTAATGGCCACAGTGTCTCTGAGAGGCAGAGAAACTATCTGGGGTGGGGGTCCCCCTGCCTCCCCTGCTGTCCAAAACAAATATTATTTTGGGAACAAAAAGAAAGAAGAGATGATACCAAAACCTATTTTTCCTAACCTAGAACAACCCCAACCCTTTTATAGGCCCATTAAAAACATCTGACACACATTGGTAAAATATTTTGTCATGACATGTATTTATCTTCGAATATAGCAGGGAAGGAATTACCTTGAGTTAAATACCTACAAAAAAAGAAGGTGAAATTAAGCTGCAGACTGTAATTGCAGATACAGTGCTACTGCAGCTCTTAATCCCTGTTGATTTGACTACACTCTCAAATGAATCAAAGTAAGGAACCCAGGATTCCACTAGCTTACTTTGTAGTCAAGAGACTGCTAGTTCTTGGTATGGTGGCTTTCTAAGGTAATTGAAGGAGCTACTGAATCTGTTATCAGTGATTGGTACCACATTGCAGCGTCCAAACACCATCATCGCCAAGAGGAAAAGCTTGATGTAAGGAAATTTTAACACAGTCTTTTCTTGTTCTTTTTGATCTTCTCAGGATTGCTATTTAACCCTGTCTGGAGCACATCACCCTGTCCTCAGATTTTAATCTTTTCTCTAGGATTAGTGCTTACATTCTTAGGAATATGTTTGTGTCTGATAATACTGTCATAATATCTTGACTGCCAAAACAGAGTAGTTTATCAGGTAGGTAGTAGCATTTCAATGCCTACTGTGATGTTATTTTAGGAAATCAAACATTGTTGCAGACACTACGATGCAGATAAGACTGTCTGTGATGGCAAAATAAAATACACAGTGATCAGAAATACTAAGAAAGAACAGATTACAAGTGTTAAGTGCGAATTTGCTGTCATGATTGTATAAATGTAATATATAAATATTCTGCCTAAGTTCAGTCCTTCAAGCTCCTTTGCAGATGTTATCCAAGACTTGATATAAGCAGTGATGAATTTCTGCTTCTCTGTTCTACATCTTTTAGTCTTAATTGAAAGGAAATTTATTTTACTTTTTATGCTTTATACTATTTCCTAGATTGAGTCTGCGCAAGTCTCTGGGAATAGTGTCATATGTAGCTTTCTTCAGTACATGGAAAAGTCTAAGCCCTGGCAGAAAGCCTGGTGTGTTATACCTAAACAGGAAGCACTTGTGCTGTACATGTATGGTGCTCCACAGGTATGTACAGAGGAAATGCAAACAGTTTGATTTTTAATTATCATTGACCTCTAATGAAGAGTACCCAAATACTTTGGGAATGCAAGAAAGACCCATATGTTTCTACCAGCCGCTATAGTAAACAAGAGGTAGAGAGCAGATTAGTGGGCTGTTCTTAATGAAGAACTTCTCCTTCTTAGGATGTTAAAGCTCTGGCTACCATCCCACTTCTGGGCTATACAGTAGATGACACTCCAAGAAGTGCTGACCTTCCGCACAGCTTCAAACTGACCCAGTCTAAGTCCATGCACAGCTTTGCTGCAGACAATGAGGAACTAAAACAGAAATGGCTAAAAGTTATCCATCTAGCTGTCAAAGGAGAGACACCAGAATGTCAAAATGAACTGCAAGTGAATTTTGAAGAGCAACCTGAATATTCTAAAGCATCTGAATGCTGAAGCACATGAACATGGTATTTTTAAGATTTCAATTGAATTTGTAGTTAACCTTTGTGCTAGCCTTCCTTTGCTCATTTAAGAAAGAGAAAAAACAGGCAAACCAAGAAAATTATTATCTTAGCACTTTATGTTTGGGAAAACTGTTGGTCTTTTTAGGGATCTTTTTCTTATATTTATGTTCTGTTGATAGAAGTGATGTACAGGTCCGTTTCAGAGACTTTTTACAAAATGTGAATACTATTAAAACTTCATACTGAATTGATTGTAGTGCTCTACTCATTTCTTGTGATGAAAAGGCTTGATTTTTTAAAAAAATCTGGTTGCTCTCCATTAAGGTTTGCTACTTTCATTAAAATGCAAATACTGAAGCTTCCTACTTACAGGTTAGAACTTTCAACAGGATAAAAGATATACCTCCATATTGCCAAAATAGATCTGTAGTTAAATATGCAGGGACAGTTTGGTTTAATATATTTAGTTTGTAGATTGAAATCCAGACATCTAAACATATGTTGTATTCACTTGCCTTTTTTTTAATTCATGTAAATCTTTCACAAGTATATTGGCTTTAAAGTTTAAATTTATCAAGGAATAAATACTTATAATATGAAAAATCCCAATATTTAATACATGTACAGTATTAAAAATGTACAATTGTTGGTTTGCACTTTGATTTCATGATGCTGGGTTCCTGTTAGTGAATAATTTATTTTACAAGCATTATTTCTATTTGAAATTAAACACAGTCTTAAATTGATAAATACTGTTCAGTGGTTTGTTTTAATCATTGACATTCAATGATCTCAATATTTTTATGCATTAAAAAAACCGAGCAGTAATGTAAGCAGCATGCAATGGACGTGTAAGATCCAGCTCTGTTTAAAAGACTCTTTGTTTTCCTTCAGTGTCCTACCACTGTTTGCGTTTAAGAGTGCAGTACTTCATTGCTAAAATACAGTACGTGGTTAGGAAAAGCAACAGATTCTAGTAACCTTCTGAGAACGAATGTTTTGCTGTTTGGATTACTGGAAGAAAAAGAGCATTTTAAGTTTAAATCCTAATTTATAAATCCTATAGATTATATAATACTTACGACAATCTTCACTGTTTGAGAGTGAAGCCTATTACATAGGAATCTGGTGTGAGGTCCGGGCCTGTGAATCAGTTTGCATTAACGGACAATATGTATGTTCCACATATTTGACTAACAGCTGCTTGGTTTTATAGAACAATGTCTCTTTATAAACTTCCATTTTCATTTATGCACAGAGGAAAGTGACCTCCCTATGTTTTTTCTCTATCCGATCCTTGGATGAAATATAACAATTTAGAGGTAGGGATTGACTAGGCAGTTCACATTATTACTCTCTTTGTCAACTTTTATAACCACCTTGGCATAAGAGCATTCACCAAAACCTCCACAGTCTGTGTTTTAAATTGTGTAAATCTAAAGATTTCAGATTCAAGTCCAGTCCTGTTAGAAACAGGAGGGCAAATTTAAGTTGTTGCTTTTTTTCCTATAAAAACATTTCCAAACAGAGTAGTCCCTGAACCCCCTCTTTCACTTTACTTTCACTTTCTTGACACTGCAGGAAAAAAACCCACCTCATTTAGCATTTACCAATGGATTGTTCAAGTAACCTCTGTTTTCTGTATCGAGTAGCCATTGAGCACACAGCTTCCATGATTCTCTGGGAAGAAGAATGTCATGCAGCTACATGTTAGTGGGCTGGATTTTGTTTTCACCTGGACAAATCCAGAATCTGCTGTGGCCTTTAAACTTCTGTCTTGAGATCTTAAGTTACTTCTGCTGTCTGTCAGCTGCATTCATCTCTATTTATAGGTAGCTCAAGCCTGTTTTAATTCACGTTGGTGAGTGCCCTCAAATCTTTACCTGGGTTTCCTTAGCTAGGATGTCTATGTGTTGTCCTGTGGATACCTTGGTGAGGGATGGGCAAACATTGAGGGAAGAAGGAACTCCTATCTATGACTAACTTTCTCCTGAAAGACAGTGTCTTTTTTAAAAGTCTCAGGTGCAATTTTGGGATCTGAAGGGTTGGTTCCCATGTTCAATTTGTTGAGTGTTATAGGAAGAAATTGCCTTAAAGAACTCCCCAGATAAGACAGACTGAGCTATTCTGAAAGTGATACAATGGTATGACTGTAATGATGGTAGCAGATTCTGACTTCCAAGCTCCTGCAAACTTAATTCTGAGCTGAATAGGAAGAACTGTTCCAGCTAAATCATGAGGAAAATAATCAGAAGCAATTTCTGTGCTGCCCTGTTGTCATGATGGTACTGAGCATCTGAAAGTGCTCCAATGGTTTCTGCATCTCCCAGATGAATCCCTGCATTTAGGCCTAAACCATTGGGAGTTATTGTTAGCCTCATGTTTTCTCACAGCCATTGAAGTTTGTACAGCATTGGATATTTTATTTATTCTGGTGAAACTTGTTTCACTTTTTTGCAATTAATTGCTTGTTCAAAATTGTTCAAAATTTCTTACTGTGATCCCCTATCATGTTAACATAGTGAATGTGACATCTGTACAGCTGTATCATTCTTCCAGATTCTCTAAAAATTATTTTCTGACATCAGGTGCTCTTTTTCTGGATGAAGAACTGTTGTAAAATCTATAGCATCTAGTGATTCCAAAGCCCTTTACCCTGAGAAGTTTTCTTTGCTCCAAAATCTGTTTCATTTTTGCATGCCCAGTAGACATTGAGAATACAGACCTTTCCTATTTGGAGTATTAAATGCATATAATAGATAGTGGCACCTTTTTATGCAAAAACCATCTCAAACTGCTTTAGAAATCTCCTCAAAGACTTCAAATCCAGTTTTGTTCTTCATGTTTTTAAATGATGGATGAAGTCAAGTCACCAATTAAATACAGAATAAATACATGAGTAAATTTTAGATGAGGTTAATTTGTAACTCTGAAGCGTTACAAGTGGAGTCAGGGCGACAATAAAAAGAACAATTTATGTATACAAAAATAAATGGGAAATGTGTGGAAATATTTCTTTTGAATCTATATAACTATATATACAAACTGCTCAGCTTTTAATTTCAAGGCAAGATTAAATAAAATAAAGAGAGGATAGTAATTCCTTATACTGAAGGAAAGGTTTTCAGGAAAGAAACATTCTGTGTAGAAATCTAAGCAATAAAGGAGCTTTTCCCACAAATCTATTTAGAAATATTTAGCTGGACCTGCGAGAGCTATTATGCCTCCAGTGAATGAAAATCATGTAGAATTTACCTTATAAACCCCATATTTCACCAGTTGGAGAGCTACTGACTTCCTATTCTTGTCTGGAATCATAGTGCTCAGCTGGGGTTTCAGTTGGAGATGACTGATGTAGTGCTAAATGTAAATATATGGACATACATATACCAAAAGAAATTATTTTGTGCCAGAATCTACTATCCTTAAAATAAATACATCAGTAAAATGGGCATTGTTCTATGAAATTTGAAAATGAATACATGGCATTACATTGTTTTTTCTCCCCCGTCTTTGGCTTTGCTGGTATGAGAGATTTACCTTGCTGGTTCTGACGCCTGGGACTGTAGTGAAGTATGTTGCTTGGATAGGAGTTTAAAATCTGCTAGTCATATTGTTTCCGAAATACTTTACCTATCCTACTGACTGCATATGTGTATATATATACACACATGTACGTGTGTGTATATGTGTAGATATATATGCTGGAGACTACTGCTCAGGTGATCTGTTTTCAAGCAGTATTTTGCAATCAAAAAACACACTGTGCTGCATTCCAAACAGAATGTATACTGACTGTGGTGAGTATGCTTTCAAGAAGAAAAAATCAGCTGAAGTGAATCCACTTTTGCAGCATGTTTTCTATATCAGCCTAACTAAAAACAACCTACCAAAACTCTACAATCAAAAAGGTGTTCAATCTGCTTCCTTTAAAATGTTCGGATTCAATATTGTACACTCAGCAATGGCATTTTGCTTTCACCCCTTCCTAGCGCAAAATAAATGTAGAATGTGGTTATTCTCTACTAAAGTCTTCAAGTAGATTTCTTGGACTTATACATTGGTTTCAGCTGCTACATAACAGCAACCTACTTAGTTCATCCTTGTAGATTCACTAGCATTTAGAACACAAATATTGAGAAAAGGGGGAACTATGTCAAAGCATTTTTGCATGTATATGCCCTAGTGTTTTTAAGAAAGCAGCCAAATTTGTTAGAGACCGGGAACAATTTTGTAATTGAAGTATTGCTTTTCTCTGTCATCATGTTGTCTCTTCTTTAGCACTCAAGGTAGATTCATATATTAATTTCCATGGGAGCTGGATTAGCTGTAATGTTTGACAGCAGGATTATAGGTGAGAGATGTTAATTCTCCTTCACTATGGAGCCATTTCTGGGTTTAATTGTGACAGCATTATTTTTTAAACAAAATCCTACTATTTGGAAGAGGTGTACATGTGCTGTGGTTTTGCAATAAAGCAAAGAATCTTTTAAAAGGTGAACTATAAATGCCATTGTAAGTTGTGCAAGAATAAGTGGTCATTTTAATGCTCAAGAGCTATATGAATGTAAAATAAATCAGATACTGTATATATATATTCTGTAATATATGTATATTTAATCAGAAGGTGGTGGAGAGCTGTAAAAATTAAGCACTTTAATTCCTGTTGAGAACTTAAAAAGATATTTGTATCCTGTAAAATAAAAGCATCATTCAATAAGTGTTGCTCATTGACTTGGGGTGGGTTTTTTTGTCCACTTACTGTTTACTGTCCTTTGAAGTATTTAAACTGCAATTCCAATTGAGTGTGTGGCTGTAAAGACCTATCTGTTTTGGAGCACTGCTATCTAGTTTGCTGAAGTGCTGGTTGCTCTCAAGTACTGCCAAATACATGGAGGATATATTCTGGATGTATTGTGGACTGTGTGTGTATATATATACATATTTATATAAAATGCTGTGACATCCTAGGTTGGGAAGATAAAAGATGTGGTCACTGTAATCTTTTGCAGTTTAGATGCACATTTCTATAATAGGAATAATATTCTCTCAAGTGACCAGGATGTGATAAGAGTACTTTATGGGCTCCTACATTGTCACCCCCATGCCAAAGTGCAGAAAGAAAGGAACATGCTCAGAGTAGCCATTTCTCTTTCTTACCCTTACTAAAACACTGTTCTGAATAAAAGGATAAAGCAAAACTTCAGGCAGCTGCTTGGTGTTCTCTTGGGCACTACAAGTGGTGCTGCAAAGCAAAACTGATCAGGTAATTAGCTGGATAATGATTCTAAACACAGGTAACTTTGGTTACTTCAGTTCCTTCCCTTGACAACCACACATTTGGTTCATGGAACCTCCATGTAAACTGCAGCTACTCCTTTTCTGAGTCTCTAATAGACAGAACCATTTGCAGTTGCTTCCAATTTCCGTCATCTGTAACAGAGCAAACCTGTTTTGTATTTGAGTTACTATTGTTATTTTTCTGCAGATGGGCATGCTGTCACAGAAAAGACTTACCTCAAAATACAGAGAGGAAAATTTACTGTATTTTGGAAGGAGTTATGTGCAAGAATTTTGTTTAATTTCTACTTTTTTTTTCTTTGCAAACATGGGAAACAATTTAGTATTTGAAGTAGGTACTGATGAGCCACAGTAATGCTTCCCTCTTCACATTGTTTTTCCACTAATTTTTCTGATTATTTTTCCCTTGTGATTAACTCTGTTACAAGACCATTTATTTCATTATTAAACCCAATGCAGTGCTTTCTGCATGGAGACAAAAATAACAGCACTTACCTAAAAATGTTCTTTAAGTTAAACACTAACAAAATTCAAACTACTCAAAATCTATAATCAAAGCTCCTACTTAATTAAGTACTTTAATAAGTACTGATGTCTCTACTTGGCAGCAAATTGCCCAGGGATCCCATCAAGCACAGGGTTGGTAAGTAAGTGGTAGGTGTCATTTTCTCTGCCTCTCCTCAGGAGTCTGACTAATACTGCTTCATTACCACTGGACTGCCCTTGGCATTGTGTGAGCTTCCTGACATGGGAGAGCTAGCATACCTGCCTTTGGTAAACACAGTACTTCAAAGTCATGTGCTTTAAATAAATTGTTCTTGGGGAGTCCTGTTTTGTCCCTAATGAACAAGCTGAGGGAACCTTATGATTGTGACCATTTTGTTGTAGAGCCACCCACTCTTTGGCTCTATGCTGTGGGCAGCAATGATGACATTAAGCCTTCTCATTCCAGTTCATGTGATATATTGAGATACAACCATCTGAGCTGATTTGCTTGAGGACTATCCCATCTCTATGTTGCTAGTTTCTGTCTCAGAAATTGAATGCTCCATTGTGGTCAGGATGTGCTACCTGCTCTCTATCAAACTGTTTTATTTATTTGTGATCACAGAATCACAGAGTGTTAGGGATTGCAAGGGACCTCGATAGATCATCCAGTCCAATCCCCCTGCCAGAGCAGGATTATCTAGATTGAATTGCACAGGAACATGGCCAGGCGGGTTTTAAACGTCTCCAGAGAAGCAGACTCCACAACCTGCCTGGACAGCTTGTTCCAGTGCTCTGTCACCCTCACTGTGAAGAAGCTGCTTCTCGTGTTTACATGGAATCTCCTATGTTCCAGCTTACACTAGTTGCCCCTTGTCCTATCGTTGGACAACAATGTTACAGCTGTGTTACAGCATGTTTTTCAAATTACTTTCCCTGACTTAAAGGCTTAAGTTATGAAGAATCCACCATATATCCATGTAAATTTTCCAGTTAGCTTCACTCTCTGTGGTTCGGGCTCTAGTTAGCACTAGTCATTAATCATGTAATCTCCAAACATCAGGATCTTATAAAGAGAATTCATTAAGAATTTCAATCACCAAATCTCAATGTGTGTTTGTTTGCTAATGAAGTCTCTGCTGCCAGAATCATCTCCTTGTGGAATAGAGCCCTAACTAAAAATCCAGTATTAGACAGTAGGCTGCAGATGGATTTCTAGATCCCAAATCTTCATTATGTTAGTTTTACTTAATACTGCCCTACTTAGCCTGAAGATTTCAGAGTTTCTAGATCTGGTTTGTGCATTAGTAGTGCTAAAATAGTCCATGGTTCAAGAAAAATAAATTCTTGGGGAGAGAATTCAGGGTTGTCCTCTCTTTCTTTGGCCTTTCATCACCTCTCTTATGACCCTTCCAACTCCTATCTTGGAGCCAGGTAGTCACAACACGCCTGTGCAGGGAACACATGGCAATGAACTCTCTTCGGTCCACTGCACAGTACCCAGCCTTGTGAGCTTGTGGCATAAAATAAAGCTGGATGTTTGTGTTCACTTGAACACATTTTAAGATAGTGTATCCAGCTCATTTTTCCAAACTCTATGCAAGTGACCTTACTACAGAGAAATGGGCTTTGAACTCTGACTGCTACTAAATAGAGGGCATTCTCCAGTATAAAATTAAATTACTTATCCCTTGATGGAAGATGATAAGATTTTGAACATAATTCTGTTTAGACCTATTGGCTAGCTATGTATGCTTTACCTGTTCTACCTTACTCGTGTGTTTCCTGGCTTGCAAAAGAGAACCCAAATCTTTGAGCTTAAAGCTTTGTGACACAGTATGTCCAAAAGACCTACTTTACCAGTGTTGTGTATTGGAATTTGATTTCAAACTACTACTAAGCTGGTCTTGTGAACTTGAATGATCTTTTTGCATCTTTCAACTCTGTTTCATATGAAACAACTCATGTCCATGTGCTCCAAGACAATTCTGCTAAACAAAGCAAGGTGGGTAAGACAAGCATCATCAAGCATCCACTCCAGAACTGCCACTGTGGCCTGAACTGAAAAGCTTAGAGAATCACAGAATTATTGAGGCTGGAAAAGATCTGAGATCATCAAGCGCAGCCTCTGACCTAACATCACCATATCAGCTAAACCATGACATGGAGAAGATCCCCCGCATCCAGTCTATCCTTAAACACCTCCAGGGGTGGGGAGTCCACCTGGGAGTCCATTCCAGGGTCTGATCACCCTTTCCACGAGGAAGGGCTTTCTAACATCCGACCTAACCTTCCCCCTGTGCAGCTTCAGGGTCTATCCTCTCGTCCTGGTGCTGGTTGCCTGGGAGAAGATGCCAACCCCCACCTGCCTATAGCTTCCCTTAGTTATAGAGCATAAGGTCCCCCTAAGCTTCCTCTTCCCAAGGCTTAACACTCCCAGCTCCCTCAGCCTCTTCTCATAAGAATGTCCCTTCACCAGCCTTGTTGCTCTCCTCTGGACTTGTTCGAGCCCCTCAATCTCTTTCTTGAAGCAAGAGGCCCAGAACTGCACACAGTACGCAAGGGGAGGCTTCACCAGGAAATAGCCT
The DNA here is from genome assembly GCA_013397515.1 of Upupa epops. NCBI lineage: Eukaryota > Metazoa > Chordata > Aves > Bucerotiformes > Upupidae > Upupa > Upupa epops. The sequence goes on along the minus strand of VZRI01004210.1, from coordinate 18,252 downwards.
CAAGCTGTGACAGAGTAAATGTACGCATTAGGAAAATCTTGTTTACTGAAAGGGTCACAAGGCCTTGGAACAGGCTGCCCTGGGAGGTGGTTGAATCAACATCCCTGGACATGTTTAAAAGTCATGTAGAGTTTAGGGACTTGGTTAGTGATGGCCTTGCTGCAGGTTGGGAGTTGACTCAATGATCTTAATGGTCTTTTACAACCTAAATAGTTCTATAATTCTAGCAAAATACTGATCCAGAAGAAGATACAAGCTCAGTTTCTTTCAAATACCAGCAAGTTTATCTTGAGGTAAGATTTTGTTTGGTTAAGGGTTTTCCTTTTCCTTTCTAGTTACTTTGTCTTGGCTTAAAGCTGAGAGTACATTTTGCTTCCCAACAAAAAGTTATGTCCTTGATAGCAGACAAGAAATTAGTCTTTGTTCCCAAACCCTTGCTCCTTTAAAGCAAGAAGTCTTCAGCTTCAAAGCAGGAGAGTGGTGCAGATCACTCACTGAAGATATTCTTGTCGTGTTTGCTGTTCAAAGAAGTCTGACCTTCCCAGTTGCCAGGAGGAGAGAACACTATCTTATAGCAGTTCAGAATGATACTGAGATTATTTTCATCTCCAGCCAAAGCTTTTACCACTACTGGCCTTTCCATAAATGCTCATGTATTACAAACACGGATGTGCTTGGGCTTTGTTTCTGATTAATGAACTTTGACTGCTGTGTTTGCCCTATGACTCTTTTCATCTATGCCCTGCTCCTTCCTTACCTTGAAACCTGCTTTCAGTTCTGCAAGCATGTTTTCTAAGAAGTGATGTGACAACAGGAATATTCAAAGAATTTAGATAAATAACTTCCCTGTTATCTTCTCAGAGAATGGCGCTCAGCACAGGTAACACGTAATGTGGGGATTCCTATCAGCACTGTGACTTTCTTGCAGCCAGCTGCAGTGTGTAGGAAAATTTGTTTTTCCAAGTCAGCAGAATCCCTGGATTATGGATTTGAAACCTCAGATTTCCTCCTGGAAAAAAAAGGGGGCAAGATTTAGAAACTGTTAACCTGGTAAACCTATACAGAATTCCTCAAAAAAGAGTTACTCATGGAGAGATTTCAGGAATTTATTTATGTCAGCTGCTATTAGTCTTTGCTGTGGAGATGTCTGTATCAGTGTTACAAAAAGTGTTGTGGTTACATGTGTAATGGAGAATACAATGTTCAAATAGACTTCATGGAAAAACCAGGCTCTGCCAGACCCAGACAATCACTGTATGCATCATTCCAAAAGGTGATATTACCAAGCAATAATTTACAGAAGTATATTTGCTAGTAGTGTTTGTGCAGTGCAAAGTAGTATGGACTATGCATGCAACAATTAGTAATGAAACTATAACTAATCAATTAATTAAACAGCAAATTATTTGTCCACCACTCCCACTATGCCAGCTTACTGAGAAAAATTACAATGATGATAATGACATTGTAAAAATTCATATTACTCACTGACATGGAAAGACTGGAAATGTTTTTCTTCTAACTTAAAACATAAAATCAAGGAGGTTTTATAATGAAATTAGAAGCTGACATTTAACAGCAAATCGATTTTTGCACTAAACATAACTAGATTGTGAAAATTACTGTCACAGGATGTCACTGAAGCCAAGAATTTAGTAGGATGGAACAAAACAAATATTATTGGTAAATAAAGCCATCTAGTTTCCAATAAAATAAACAAAAGAATATTGAACTGTTTACTTCAGATCATTCAGCACTATTAAAATGACTTAACATGTGGCTTTTGGAATCAGAAGATGTTATTACCACATTTTTATAGTTTCCCTGAAGGGCTGATGGTGGGTGCTCTTAAAGATGAGGTTCTGAGCTAGACTGGTATCAGGTCAGACTCCATGTGATGCTTTCTGATCCCTCCTATCATCTAACTATTAGTAAAAAAACAGTCTGCCGACTAGTGACTTTTATCAGATCTTTTATTTTCTTGCTCAGCACAATGTAAGTTAGCCATAGAAAGTTCAAGTTGCTTTGACACAGTCAGCTGGGCTGAGGACTGTGCTGGACTTGAGGAAAGCACTGGACTTGTCACTTCATAGCAGATGCATTTCCAGCTCTCACACTTTAGTCAGAGATTACAAACTATTAAATTTTGCATGCAGATGTTTTGTTGCTCAATGTCTTCTTCAGTACCTGCCTTCTTGCTTCATTCATTTACTCCATTTGGGTATCCAGCCCTTAATAGGCCTTTCCACATCTCTGCTGGGCAGGCTGGAGTATCTCAACTCAGTTCAGCAAGTGGCATTTTCTCTGTGTACTTCCTGAAATATTCTACTGATAAAATTCTAAGAATAGCCATACCAAAACAGACCAAAGGACAAGTGCACACAGTCATTCTGCATGATACAGTCCCAGTTTCCAGCCATTATCCACTCAGAAACATCCACAATTAGGTTGGATTCCTACATAGCTATTTCTTTACATATAATGCATTTCTCTTGCTGAAGCTTCTGCAAACACCATCTGAATCAGTATCAACTTTTAATGACTACAACATCCTTTGTCAGGGAGCACAACAACCTATGTATGCATGACTACTCTCTTTATCATACTCTGACCTGGCTGCTGCATTGGAAAGGAGATTAAACCACTCCAGGATTTTAATAATGACAGAGACTTCTAAACCTCCCTTCTCTTTACTGTTTCTTTTGCAGAGTGAACACTCCTAATTTACTTAATTGATCTTGATATTGAAGCTGTTCCACACCTTTCATCATCCTCGTTATTCCTTTCTGAACATTTGCCAGTTCTGCATTCTCCAAAGATGTCCTACTTCTGGTCTGAATTAAAATATAAACCAAGTTGTATTTGCTCAATTTCACAGTCATATCCATGAGGTCTTATGGCAAAATGAAAGCAACTGGAGCAAAGATATTTGCACAGAGAAATAAACTGGGATTATCTATCCCCTCCAGGTGCCAGCAGCTTCAATTCCTCTACAACTGGGAAGCTTGCTTTCTTTTCCTTCTAAGGACTGAAGAAAAGAGGATAGAAAACTTCACACTAGACAGAGAATTGCAAACCCTTTAGAAAGAAATCCATGCTGTGTCAGAGGACATTTGCTATTATGCTGGAAGCTGGAAAAGCAGATGCCAAATGGCATCCAGGTATTAAAGATGTCAGATTAATCAGCTGCAGGACACTGAAAGCTAACGGGTGAAACCACTGGATGGGACAAAAACCTCTTACCAACAGGGCATTCAGAACCTTCACAAAGCTTTACATGCAAGAACTGTTTTTCTCTGTGTTGAATACACCAATTTTTGAGGGTTTCAATGCTTAGCCATCTTTAGGCTTTTACCACAAACTGTTAATCTTCTGCCAAACGATGTGCCCTGTTCTCTCCATCAACAGTTGAGGGACTCAGAACATGAAGAGTGGAAAAGGCTAAAACATGTAGAATAAGAGTAGAAATTCTAACGCCATCTAGAACATGAAATGTGCAGAAGCAATTTCAATCTGTTAGTTTACAAGAAAAAACAAAGCCAGACTACAGCTCAGCGCTAGTGCATTCATAATTTATCTTTGAGAAAAAGATCCCAAGGGAAATACATTCAAAGACCTGACAGCTTATTTGGTGTGATCTCAAATCACAAGTAATCCTCTGGTTTCTTTCTATCTTTGCCTATAACATAGCCTTAATATTAGAACACACACTATTTTCCCTTTCCCAAGTCCTGCCAGAAACTTCCTCCAAACCTGTTATTAAGCACTCAAATTAGAAAAACCTTAGATTGAGATTATCTGACTCACAATCAGAACAAACATATTCTCAATAAAGCAGAATAAATATGGAAGCTTTAAACCTGTCCATTTTGAACAGAAATGGGAAAATATTCTTTTAGCTAAACATTTCATAGGAACAGACCTTCTGCAGTTCCTTCCTCTTCCAGAAGAGACTTCTAGTATGTTTCCTTCCCACCCCCAGCAGTTTTATTTTTCTGCTCTGTCAGTTTTGTGACACCAGATGCTGAAAATTTGCAAGGATGGCAGTGGGGTCACACATTATGTTGGGGGAGGGGGGTGGGTGTTCCAGCCTAGAATAATGTGCTTCAGTGTAGAATCACAGAATTAGTATGGTTGGAAGCGATCTTCACAATCAAGTCCCACTATGAACCTAGCACTGATACTAAATCATGTCCCTAATGGTGACTCCACCACTGCCTTCAGCAACCTGTTTCAATGTCCAACGACTCTTTCAGTGAAGAAATAATTCCTAACAACCAACATAAACCTCCTGGGGTCTGGAGCCTAAGCCCTATGAGGAGCGGTACCGGGTGGGGGTACCGGGGTTATTTAGTCTGGAGAAAAGAAGGCTGAAGGGAGACCTTATCACTCGCTATAACTACCTGAAGGAAGGTTAGCGAGAGAAGGGGGACAGCCTCTTTTCAATGGTGGCAGGCAACAGGACTAGATGAAATGGCTGCAAACATTTTAGGGAAGGTTTTTAATCAGAAGAGTTTCTTCACCCAAAGGTTTTGTTGAACATGGGAACAGGCTGCCCAGGGCAGTGGTGGATTCACCACCCCTGCAGTTATTTAAACGGCGTGTGGAGGTGGTGCTTAAGGACAGAGTTTAGTGGTGCCCTCACAGTGCTGGATTCAAGGCCAGACTCGCTGATTTCCAACGTCTTCTCTATCCACAGAGACTCAGTGACTCCAACTCCCATGACGCCGCTGGGTAGCGGTGGGGCCGCGCCCGACGTGCGCGCACAGCCTGCTGGGATCGCGCCGTGCGCGGGGGCCGGCGCCAATGGCGGCAGGCGTAGCGGTCGGTTGACGGCAGCTTTCGCCGCTCGCGTCCCGTTCATCGCCGGCTCCTTCCCTTCCCTGCCTCACTCGCCTTCCTTCCACTCGCCGTCCTTCCACTCGCACGGGGAGGCCGCCATGGAGGCTCTGATTCCCGTCATTAACAAGCTGCAGGATGTGTTCAACACGGTTGGAGCCGACATCATCCAGCTGCCGCAGATCGTGGTGGTGGGCACGCAGGTGAGGCGGGGCGCGGCCTAGGCCCTGGGGGAAGCGAGTGATGGCGGGGGTTTTGAGGGCAAAGCCGAGGTGAACATTGCGTTTTCGGTGCTGCCGACCCGTCGACGTCTCCGCCAAGGGCATGGGGGCACGCGGGGAGCGGAGGGTTACCCGGGGCGGGGGACGCCCGCCCTGCGCCCTTGGCTACCCGCGTATTCTTCTGTCGTACCCCCTTCCGCCATATCCTTTTCTCTAGGACAAGGGGGAATGGTTTCGAACTAAAATACGGTATTATCCAGATTAGGTCAGAGGTAGAAATTCATGACTATGAGGATGGTCAGTCGATAGAACAGGGAAGCTGTGGATGCCTCGTATCTGGAGGTGTTGAAGGCTGGGTTGGCTGGGCTTTGAGCTGCCTGCTGTATTGAGAGGTGTTCTTGCCCATGGCTGTGGTTTGGGTCTGGATGATTTTTGTTGCCTTCCAACCTAAACCATTCTACGATTCTGTAAATCACAACTAAAGCTTGAGGTTAATACTTCTTGAAATTGTTTATCAAATGTGTGATGTTACATGTCAATAACGTACATACCTAAGACTGTAATACCAACTGCTCTGCAGTAAGGTATTTTATTATATGATTTAAAATACCTGAGCTATACGTTCACACCTTCCTACCTTGTTGCTGAAGCATGGAGTAAGTTTGCTCAAAGCCAGTGACAGTGTTGAATTGGCTGTGAGGCAGCCAGATGTCATTCTGGTAGTGAAAGGAATTCATCCAGTTTATATTGGTATTTATATTAGCTACTTTATAAAATAAATCTACAATACTTGAGTTGTTCAGGAGAGACTTTGTGCCTTCAGGCTATGTTAGGTGCTTGCTATATTTGTAGCTGACAGCAGTCTTACTATATGAATACATTTAAACATTTTTGCACTAAAATTTGTAGAATTCTGGAATGGATGAGACCTTAAAAATTTCCTAGTTCCATCCCCTCTGCCATGAGGGTTCAAACAGTTGTACAAGCAAAGTGGAGGTTTTGTGCTTTTAAGTTTAGGTATGCACAGAGACCATAAGGCAGATGTGTGGCATTTTTCTGCATAAAATTGATAAGCTTTTTTCTGTTAAATGTTATGAAATGCACTGATACGGCTTTTTTTTAAAAAAAAAATATTTAGTTAAACAACTTTAGTTAAGTTTTTAGTGTGTACAGTAGATATTGACACTTAAGATATTGTTGACAATGCATTTGACTTCAATGATCTACCCATGAGTATTGGTATCCATTCAGTGCTGTATTCAGTATATTCATACTCATTTGGCATGGTAAGAAGTATATTCATAAAACCCTTACCATGCCAAAACGAAGTCCTTTAGAGATGTTAGGAAAATGTATAGTAAATGTCTAGTAAGCTGTATCTGGTTTGTTGGTAGGGTTGTTGAAAGAAAGAGTTGTCTTTCTGGAATGCTAGTTCTGTAAGTGGTTATTTTATGCAATTAGTCTTAAAGTAATGAAAATAAAATGTATTTTATTCATTTCCAGTTAGTTTACTGTATACCAGATTTCTGGAGATGTCTCAAATATGATCTTAGGGGCTAACAGGTTTGCTGCTGGTAGCTTGCTTCTAGGGTTATTTGAAATGTGCCTTGGAAGTCTTGTTCCTTGAGATACTCTGGGTTTCTCAATGGCCTTTTCTGTCTCTTCTCCACCTCTTTATTGTTTTGTGCTTCTCTTTTTGTTCTCATTTCTACGTTTGTGCATCTAATTCAGTCTTTTCTAGGGAGAACTAGAAACTATAGTCCTTAATTCAATGAACATATTTTTTGTTCCTGTATCACCTTTCCTCTTACACTTTTATTTTGGTATTTGTTTGCTAACTTTCTTGTGTTCTAAGCAATTGAAGTGGCTTAAATGTTCCTCTTTCTACAATAATTTTGGTACCAATTGCAAAACATTGCTCAGGAAATTTTAAGTATTTAAATGGCCTCTTGCACTTCTAGCGGTCTTCCTGTGACTAAGTCATACGAGAATGCCTTCTCGTTCTCCACATCATAAAAAACATGTAAGTGATTTCTGTATCCTACTAGTAGAGAGTTCATTAAGGCAACTGGTGGATAGAACTCGAGGGACACACTCAGACTGCCAACATTTCACCAATATTTCAGGGTTTTTTGCCATTCCCAGATAGGTGTTTGGGGTTTTAACCCAATTCAGTATTTCAGTTTCATTTTCAGAACCACATTAAGAAAGTAAAAGAAACACAACCCCTCTACCCAGTCTAAGAACACTATATAAACAATATTTGTTCAATAATGTTGCAGTACCCAACATTCAAAGCAAGTTGTGCAAATGCTTTGTGGTCTAAAGGGTAACAAGGTGGTACTGATGTGCCTCAACCAAATGTGTTAAAACTGTTGGAAGAGGAGGAAAGTGGGAGAAATTTGCTTACTTATGGTCTTTGTATGGTAAGACCACATAGATGTTACCACAAACCCAGAATGCCTACGCTGCTAAAGTGGGTGTAATTTTTAAAAAAATTTTTGTTTTTAAAACCAAGCAAACAACAAAATCTGGAGGGGAGCAAAAAGATGACTTGCCTTTAAGGTTTTTTTGGGCCATTAATTCTTGGATACTGATTTTGGTTTTCTCAAGTCATTGATCTAGTTTAATAGAGAATTTAGGGTCAGTTTTGTAGAAAACTTCTAAAACCAACAAATTGATCAAAATTGATTTATCAACTAATGAAGTTAATAATGAGATTATTAAATGACCTTTCAGATGTACCTTTTTCCAGTACTTCTGCTCAATCTTCAGGTAATGCTGTTTTGGGGCTTTAAGTGGGGAACCATGTAATAGCTATTTCCATCTGAAAGAGCTGTTTTATTAGCTTCTGTGATTGGCTGACATGTTACATTTATTTCCATTTTTTGTTGTTTTTGAATCAGTATCATGTCTGATATTTCAGTGCTAAGCCAATATTTGTTGCCAGGAAGGAAGGTCTCATGATCTGAGGAACAGGTAGCCTGAGCATTTGAATTCTGTTAGGATGATAATTTGACTGTTAACAAGCTGAGAGCAGTGGGAAGAACCTACTGTCCTGGCTCCTGGGATGTGGAGAAAAATCCAGTGGATGCAGTATAAAATCATTCTGTTTGACAGAATGTTGTGCTCTTGAACTTCAGATGCTCTAGAGACTTTATGTGACTTTTCCCTGTGGGGGAGAGTCAAGGGAACAGAAATTTAAGCCACTTGAGCTTACTTAGTTTATTCAATTGCTTTGCCCAAAAGTCGGTTTTAGGCGAGGAAGATTCTAGCTGGTACCAAAAAAAGAGGGAAACTCCGGGCTGTTAACTAGACTGTAGCTTTAGTTCTGGTTATGCTGGCTGAAGTTAGATTTTTCTCCCAAGTGTGTTGTGGGCTTCCTGGTTGGTTTGGGTTTTGGCTTGTTTTGATACCTGACATTCCCTGTTTCTCTTGTTCAATGTAACTGTATTCTTTTTTGCAATGCCTTTTTCCTGTCAGATCATCCCCTGACTGCTCTGGTGTTTGTTTCAGACTTGCAGCAAAGTGAGACTGACATTAATTAGCTGTTTACATTTACCAGTTTTGCTACTGAAGTTATACAGTGCAAACAACGTTTGGTGGTGTGCTGTTTCTTTTCTCTGTTGGATGCTCTGTTTCCAATCATCTACTTCTTACATCCTGAAGGCTTCTGTGATAGAAAGGAGGGCATTTTCTATGTGTCTGTGTGCAGATTTGACATGAATGAAAATAAAATTATAGGCCTAGTAATGGTTCTTGCCTTTAATATCTACAGATTGTCATTATGAAAATAATATTAAGTATCTTATAAATTAATATATTGATGTTATTGTTTCCAAAACCCCAGTTATTTTAGAAGAATAAAGAGGCCACACAGTACGGAAGGATGAGTTGAATTGAGTTTTTTGTAGGTTTTTCCCACTACCACTAGTTGTATGTGCTTGCTGCCAGTGTTGCCTTTGTCTTGTAATTGGAAATTGTTTTTTGGAAACCTGTATTTTAATTTGAAAGGGTGTATCTTGTGCCCTGTCCAGGGGACACTGCAAAGGAAATGTTTCTGGGAAAGTGGAGGGGGAGGAGTATTAAAGCATACAGCCCTAATCAATGTTTTTCAGAATGTAGAGGGAAAATGTTATGCGTGTTGCTCCCTTTCTTCCTGCCTAATTCAGGAAAACTTAGTCAAGTAAATGTGGAATGGCTTGTAGGAAAAACAGTCTTGTAATCTGGACAAGATCTTTCATAGAGAAAGACGTATTTTGCACCAGCCAGCAGTGCATTATACTGCATTCACTGCTTTCTCAAGTTTGGATCAGACCATTAGTATTTCTGCATCTTTCTAGAAGTATTATTTTGTTTCAAAGAATGCCTTACAATAATTCACGATGTGTGCTTACAACATCAAAATTATGATCAAAAATTATTAGAGAATACATTTACAACTTTGCTGGCTGTTTAGAGCCAGCCTTTGCTGGGAGAGCTCTCACAGGAAATTTTTGCTCTATAGGTATTCCAACCAAAGCAGTTTCCTTGTGGAACCATGCTGGTTGGAAGAGCCATTGAGGCAAAATCCTTTGTGGAACTTCTCTGGAAGTGCATGTGTAGTGACCTTTTATTTCAGAATAATTAATTCATCTTTGCAAAGCAAGGAATGACTAAAACCATTTTACTGCTTTTTAGTTACAGCATACTGAACTCTTCCATGATAGCTGCTGCAGAGAGCTTCTTTTCAAAGCATTTCTCTGTCTAATGTTCCTGTGGATGGGATCCCATAAAAATTAGGTTACATTTCCCAATAGTAAAATTAAAATGTAGTAAACTATACATGGATGAGCATGATTTTTCCAGGAGAAGTTTTACAGTTCTTGTATGATAAAAACTGCAAAATTGCCACCACCATGCTTTAATTGTCAAAGTAGTTGCATTTCTTCCCTGAAGTGAATTTTGCCTTGTTGAGAACTCTCTCTCCTCCATTGCAATTCCTTAATGTCATTCCCAAATGTTTCTTATTGTTGTGCTGCTAGAGCACCACTGTCTCTTTAGTTTCTTGTGCTTTCTTGCAGTAGAAATTTCCTGCAGGAAATCTTCAGTTTTTCCTATTTGATCAGATAAAAAAAAATAAGTTAAACTCACTACAGGGTCGTTGAGGCTGGAAAAGACCTCTGAGATCATCAAGCCCTGCTGAGGCCCTAACACCATGACATCAGCTAGACCAGGGCACTAAGGGCCACATAGTCTTTTTTAACACCTCTAGGGATGGAGACTCAACCACTGTCCTGGGCAGTCCATTCCAGGCTCTGGTCACCCTTTCTGTGCACCTTCAGGCCCTGTCCTCTTGACCTCGATTTACTTGCCTACAAGAAGAGCCTGACACACACATACACCCCCCACCCCCCCCCCCCTTCAGGGAGTTGTACAGAGGGAAAAGGTCCCCCACATCCAGTCTGTCCTTAAACACCTCCAGGGGTGGGGACTCCACCTGGGAGTCCATTCCAGGGTCTGATTACCCTTTCCATGAGGAAGGGCTTTCTAACATCTGACCTAACCCTCCCCTGGTGCAGCTTCAGGGTCTGTCCTCTCGTCCTGGTGCTGGTTGCTTGGGAGAAGAGGCTGGCCCCCGCTTGCCTATAGCTTCCCTTCAGGTAGTTATAGAGCATAAAGTCCTCCCAAGCTTCCTGTTCTCCAGGCTCCCTCAGCCTCTTCTCATCAAGCCTTTCCCCAGCCTCATTGCTGCTCTGGACCTACTCCAGCCCCTCAATCTCTTTTTTGAAGTGAGAGGCCCAGAACTGCCCTCATTATTCAAAGTGAGGCCTCCCCAGTGCCCAGTACAGGGGGAGAACTATGTCTCTAGTGCTGCTGGCCAGACTATTCCTGATGCAAGCCACGTGGCACACTGCTGGTTCCTGTTCAGTCAGTTGTCCTGGCAGTACTGGTTGACCCTTTTTGCCAGGCTGCTCTCCAGCCACTCATCCCCCAGTGTGTAGCTGCAGAGGGTTGTTGTGGCCAAAGTGTAGGACCCTGTTATTGGCCTTGGTAAAACTCCTCCAGCTGGCCTCTACCCATTGACCCAGATCTCTCTGAAGCATGTTCCTCCCTTCCAGCAGATTAACACTCTTCACCCAGTGTCATCTGCAAATTTACTAACTTGATCCCCTCATCCATGTTGACAGTAAAGGTGTTGAATAGAACGGGTCCCAGCAGTGATTCCTGGGCGATTCCGGTGGTCATGGGACACCATTTGGATGCAGTGGCCAAAGTTTATACCTCTTTCAATCAGTTTTGCATTAGGATGTTGGACATATTCCTTATAAACCTCCTTCTACAGGTGATTTGCTTTACATTGGCTTCACAAAGAGATTATGAATCATAGAATCATTAGGGATCAGAAGGGACCATGCAAGATCATCTAGTCCAGTTATCCTGTCAGAGTAGGATCACCTAGACCAAGTTGCACAGGAACACATCCAGGGGCGGGTCTTGAATGTCTCCAGAGGAGACTCCACAACCCCCCTGGGCAGCCTGTTCCAATGCTCCATTACTTTCACTGTGAAGAAGTTTCTTCTGATATTTAGCTGGAACATAGGAGTTTCCATATTGCACCCATTGCCATTTGTCCTATCGCTAGATGACATTGAGAAGAGCCTGGCTCCATCCTCCTGACACCCACCCCTCACATATTTATAGACATTAATGTGGTCAACCCCAGCCTCCTCTTCTCCAAGCTGAAGAGACCCGACTCTCTCAGCCTTTCTTCATAAGGGAGGTCTGTTTCCTTCGTCATCTTCATTGCTCTACGCTGGACAC
>VZRI01004209.1:0-10779 GCA_013397515.1 Upupa epops | reverse complement strand
CATAGAATCACAGGATCACTGAGCTTTTNGGTTGCCTGGGAGAAGAGCCTGACCCCCACCTGACTACAGTCTCCCTTCAGGGAGTTGCAGAAAGGGAGAAGGTTCCTCCCTGAATCTCCTCTAGGCTCAACACCTGCAGCTCCCTCAGCTCTTCTTATCAGCCTTTCCCTCCAGTCCCTTCCCCAGCCTCATTGGCTCCTCTGGACCCATTCCAGCTCCTCCATCTCTTTCTTGCAGGGATGGGCCCAGAACTGCACACAGGACTTGAGAGGATGCATCCTCAATACCCAGTCCAGGGGGAGAATGACGTCCTTAGTCCTGCTGGCACACCAGCCAGGATGACATTGGCCTTTGGTGCCACCTGGGCACTCTGTTGGCTCCTGTGCAGCCGGTTATCGTTAGTCCTGCTAGATCCCTCTCTAGCAGACCAGTCATGTTCATCATATGCATCAGCACCTATCATTCCAACTGGAATTTCAGTTCACCGAACCACAGAATCTCTTTGGTTGGAAGAGTCCCTTTAAGATAACCAGATACAACCATTGACCCAGCATTGCCTGGCCACCACTAGACACTGTCCCTAAGCTCCACTTCTTTGTATCTTTTAAATCTCTCCAAGGATGATGAGTCCACCACTGCCCTGAGCAACCTGTTCCAATGTTTGGTAACTCTTGAGGCAAAGAAATTATTTCTAATCTCAAATCTGAGCCTCTCCTGAGGCAACTTGAAGCCATTTCTTCTAGTTTTGCAACTCATGAGCTGTGTTTCCAGATGTTGTTCAGCATGCCCAGTCTCATCACAAGTATCTCTTCATTATTTGTAGATCCTATTCTTCTCTCTGTATAGGTAATTAAGCATTTGATGTGAGTTTCCTCTCTTTCATTACTTCTTTGTGAAGTTAAACTATAATCCATGGGGTTTAAACACCTGTTTGTTCCACACATGACCCTCCATCCTCATATATAAATTTTTATTTATATTTATGTGTGTATTTTAGTAGAGGCTGTGAATCCTTTCTCGAAGGTAAAATGTTGAGGCAAAGTAACTTAAGCAATTTATTGAATGTGGGATGGGTATCTAAGTCATATGACAGTTTGCTCTGTTTAGGCTGCTTAAACCCAGCTCCCCATCTAAAAGCTGGTGTCTTGTGTATTATAATTGTTTTCAGAAGGTCATTGTTTATAACTTCAGAGGTGAAGACTGTCACCCTACGTGATAGACAAAGCTGCCTTTGTAGCCCTGTTTTTTTTAGCAGCTGACTCCCTAGATATTGAGTTCATCTCCTCCATACGCTTCTGCCTCACCTTGCCGTGAGTTTGCGGGTTAATGGATATTGTAATCGAATCATTATCAATTATTCTGTACAACCAAATTATGAATCTCTTAATTTATAATGTTCTTCAACCGTTCCTATGACTTGTAATCACCCTTTAGAGTTGGGTTTTTATTTCTGAAGAAAACCCAGGCTGTTCACATTGAAAGGGCATTGCCCACAAGGTCAAACGCGGCCATTCGGTTTTGCTTAGGAATAAGCTTTACTAAAATTCAGTGTTGAACTGAAAAATGATGTCTTTGTGTGGGATTAACCTTCCCTTGAGGAGCTGTCGCTGTCTCTGTAGCCTGGGACTGCTCGGTGCCGTGGTGCTCTCCCGATTTTCCCTTGAGGAGGGTAGGTTGAGTTGTTCTCCTGTTGATCATTTTGTGTTTGGAGGCCTTTCCCACTCCCCTCAATTTTGTTGTGCCACTGAATGGGACTATAGTAATGCTTGGGCTTTGTGGCTCTCTCATTGTCTTTCTGACTAACGGATAGAAATGTCTGGCATAGAGAACCAGACCCAAACTGTGACCCCTGTAACATTCCCCTTCGGCTGATTGACATCCGGGCAGCTGCTGGGAGAAGCCCCCACCATTCAGAGATTGGTGTACTTGCTGAGTGAGTCCCCCGATGTCAATCCTGTTAGCCCAATTGCCATGTGTTGGGAATGGTGGCCTTTCAACACTAGATTAAACATTCTGCACCTGCCACTGGTGCGGTGCTTCCCCCTTCCCTCCGCAACCGTGTCACCTTGAAGACTCGTAGGGCCACTGCGGGCCAACTACAAAGGCAGCTTTTGTCCCATTAGGATTCCCAAATCTCTTTGTACCGCTGCTCCAGTTTGTTTGTATAAACCTGATGGGGGCAGATTTTTAATCAATTATTTTTCTTTCACAAATGTTGTTTTTCAACACTTCACGTAGAAAATTAAACATGGGCATCGGATTAGTATTAAAATATGAGTAATTGTTCTTAGTGCAAATTATTTATTGTATGAGCAAAAATCAACGTGAGGAAGTACCGACAGTAAAAAGGATGAGGGAGAATGTGCACACATGGCTTTGGATATAACGAAACAATAGCCTGAGGAATTACAAACCTTACTTAGCAGGCGAGATTTAAAATATCACCTGCAAAATAAATGAATTGTTTTACTTAAATGTATGGTTACTGTAAATATGTATCATAAATAAAAATTAGTCTTTATCTAATTCTTATTACTTTAAAACTGTATTTTTAACATCTATCTCCCTTTGTTTCTTTAAGTTTTCACTATTAGGATGTAAACTGCATGGAAGTAGCTAGAGACATCCTATGGACCCCACCTTTTCTGCAGCTTTCCCCTTCAAATGCGTAGCTAGACCAGAGCACTCAGCTCAAGAGGGAACCTTAGCAACTCATCACAAAAGCAGTAGTGAGCAGGCAGGAGCAATGCTTTTAGTGTGCTCTTCATCACTGAGGTCTCAGCATAGCCAACTTGGCAGTGGGGTGGCAGTGGTGCTTCATCACAAAGCCAGGTAATGGTGTGTCTGGCCAGAGAACGTTCTGATTTTGCAGTCGGGTGATAATGTCCTCAGTTATGGAAACTTAGACTGAGTGTCTGCAAAATTAACCATAACACTCCACCGCTCCGTTTTCACTGTGAGCTGTGAAGTGTTCTTCCTTTTATAATTAATTCTTTGCAAGGTGGAAGTTTGTTAGTTAATTGGACAAATATTAGCACCTATGCAGTGTAGCTGCTTGCGTGTGTGCGGATGCTCGAGCCAAAGAAAGATACTTCAGGATATTCATGCTGTTCACAGGTGAAAGGACCAACTTTTGGCTCAGCTGTGTCGCTAGAGGAACTTCATGAGTGCAGTTTCAAATGAAATTGATTTTGGCTTCTACTGCTAGTGGCATCTCCTCAGCAGGTGGTGGGTGACCTTCCTTTTTTCACTTGAGTTTATTAATATTTAATAAAAAAAGTAGTGTTTATTGCAGTATTCTGTGTAAGATAAGTTTAATTTCATTAGAGCATCAACGGTTTTCTTGACAGAAGATTGGTGGGCAGGTCTTCACAGGGGTAGGTGTTAATCCCTTTGAAATACCAAAATAAGTCTCATTATGAGAAGGAGAACAGGCATATTTCTTTTTCTATTACATGACCTCTGGCTTTGTTTGCATCCTCCTTGGGTAGATGAGGAGGAACCTCTATCATCAACCTCCTGACTGTATTTTAAGTATATTTAAGAATATTTAAAATAGGCCAGATGTAGCCTCAACCAGTGTCAGTTCAAGTAAAAACAAGATATAACCAACTCTTTGCTGGCCTCTAGTTCTTCAAAAGTCTTTTGGACGACCCTGTACTGCTTGTTGTCGCCACTCAAAGTGGTTCCTCTTGGCAAGGTTGAGCCAGTCTATAGTAGTTTCCAGGCAGTAACTTTGTCTTTTTAATACGGCTGCACTTAGCTTTAGTAACTAAAGTCATTTTTAGGAAGATGTATGGGTTCTGTATGCGAAATGGAATGGACTTGGCTTGCTTAATACTGCTTTCAGCAGAATCAAAACATCTGAAAGGTTCAATAAAATCCGTCAGAAATATTGGCAACACAAACAGATAAAAGACTGTTGGTGCAAAGCTGCTGTTTGCACCTTCTTACAGGTCAGTCGGAGAGCCTCAGCTTTAACGTCCATACTTTTCCCTTTTTAACATTCCACGTTGTGTTCCTTTTTAAACGATGAAGTCCACATTGTCTTGTATCATCAGCTAAATCCAGAAGGAGTTTATTTTCACATTTTTTATTTCATTATGGCTGTAAGTGAAAATATTCATTAAAAATAGAAGGTTTGGTTGTCTTTTTCATTGGACTCTTTTTGTGTTTTTAGATTTTTATTGGACTATGTATTTTACAACCCCTTCTCATTGAGTTCTTCACTCTGTTTAGAGCTGTGTTTATTTTTAAAAATTAATTGGGAGGAATCATAAAATCATTAGGGATCGGAAGGAATCTCAGAAAATCATCTTTCCTCATAAGGGAGCTGTTCCACTTCCTTCATCATCTTTGTTGCTCTATGCTGGACACCCTCCAGCAGCTCTGTGTCCTTCTGGAACTGAGGGGCCCAGAACTGGACACAGTACTCCAGATGCGGCCTTGTCGGTGCAGAGTAGAGGAGGAGAAGAACCTCCCTTGATCTGCTAACCACCCCCTTCTGATCCCCTCTGGATGCTGTTGGCCCCCTTGGCCACAAGAGCACATTGCTGGCTCAGAGTCATCCTGCTGCCCACTAGGATCCCCAGGTCCCTTTCTCCTGCACTGCTCTCTAACAAGTCAGTCCCCAACCTGTCCTGTTACCTGGAGTTGTTCTTGCCCAGATGCAGGACTCTACACTGACCCTTTTTAATCTGTATAAACACCTAAGAATAATGTAAGACCAAATAATATATAATAATTTTAAATCCTCATCAAGTCCATTTCTTTGTGCTGAGTTTATTAATTATAGAAGACCATTATAAAAAGAATAAATGAGGGGGAAAGTAGGTTTGTAGCCTGTAAACTACACCAAAGGCCAAATAACAGGTAATACTTCAGACTGTAGCTGTCACTCCTGTAAGTGTATACCCAGACTGAAGGGATTATTGAAATAAAGTGTTCTGCATTCCTTGACATTGTGTTTAATACTGGACTTGGTCGGTCAGGTTTTCTCTTCTGTATAAGTGACAAGCTAGATCAGCAGCTGCCATCCTTTGCATTTCACTCACTTGGTGCTGTTTGCTTCCACGGCTTAAAAATTACTGCAAAAAAAAATTGCTGCTCTGTTCTGTTCCTGGATACCAATTGCTGATTTTACAGCCAATTTACTGCGCGAAAATGTTTCACCTCTTAGATATAGAAATCCTGAATCGTGGAAGGTGTCTGCCCAAAGCCAAGAGTTTAGTTATGCTGAGCTGCAAAAATCCCCAAAAACCTCAAGCCAAATGTTACAGAAATGCTGGCATCAGCAGCCATCTTCATAGCAAAATTCTGCTCACCGTGAGTAAAAACAGCTCTGTTTTTTTTAAAGTCCAACTAAACAAAGACTAGTAAACACATCGGATGATTAGGAGCTTTGCACTCAAGGCTTGAAAAGTCAGTCTTCTTTTACTGCAGATATTTATGATAAATTCCAAACTGAATTTAAAAACAAAAAGCTGAAACTTGCTAATGAAAAGCCCAAATCTCTGTTTTCAGTGAGTTTGGGTAAGGAAGGCATCAAGGAGACTTCAGAAATGAGTGCTGAAATTCCTGTAGTGTCCTTTCTCCTCTGCACTCGGGTGACTGCACCTTGAGTACTGGGTGCAGTTTTGGGACCACAGTGTCAGAAGGACAGTGAGGGGCTGAAGCTGAAGGGCAATGGGGCTGGGGGGGGGCTGGAAAACAGGCCCTGTGAGGAGAAGCTGAGGGAACAGGGGTTGTTTAGTCTAGAGAAGAGGAGGCTGAGAGGAGACCTTAGTGCTCTCTACAGCTATCCAAAAAGAGGTTGTAGTGAGGCTGCTGCTGCCCTCTTCTCCCATATCACTAATGATGGGATGAGGGGAAATGCCCTCAAGCTCCATCAGGGGATGGTAAGGTTGGATCTTAGTAACATGTTCTTTGCTGAGAGAGTGGTTGGGCAGTGGACCAGGCTGCCCAGGGAGGGAGTGGAATACCCATCCCTGGAGATGTTTAAGAACCAAGTAGCTAGAGCCCTTGAGGCCATGGTCTAGGGGTTGCTGGGATGCGCGTTAGACTTAATGATCATANGAGACCTTAGTGCTCTCTACAGCTATCCAAAAAGAGGTTGTAGTGAGGCTGCTGCTGCCCTCTTCTCCCATATCACTAATGATGGGATGAGGGGAAATGCCCTCAAGCTCCATCAGGGGATGGTAAGGTTGGATCTTAGTAACATGTTCTTTGCTGAGAGAGTGGTTGGGCAGTGGACCAGGCTGCCCAGGGAGGGAGTGGAATACCCATCCCTGGAGATGTTTAAGAACCAAGTAGCTAGAGCCCTTGAGGCCATGGTCTAGGGGTTGCTGGGATGCGCGTTAGACTTAATGATCATATAGGTCCTTTCCAGCCATGATGATCCAGCCAGGGCCAGGGCAGACATCATCCCCCTCTACTGGATTCAATTCTGGCACCTCAGTCTCTGCCAGAAAATGTGGAAGGGCTGGAGCAGGACTGGAGAAGGGCAGCAGAGCTGACGAAGGGTCTGGAGCACCAGTGCTCTGAGGAACAGCTGAGGGAACTGTGGGGAGTTGAACTGGAGAAAAAGAGGCTCAGGGGAGACCTTCTCACTCTCTGCAGCTGTCCGAACTTCAGGAGGTTGGAATCAGGTGGGAGTTTGTCTCTTCTCCTCAGGGACAGGCAACAGGACCAAAGGAGCTTGCCCCAGGGTAGGGTGAGGTGGGTCCTGAGGAACACTTTCTGNTGGATTCAATTCTGGCACCTCAGTCTCTGCCAGAAAATGTGGAAGGGCTGGAGCAGGACTGGAGAAGGGCAGCAGAGCTGACGAAGGGTCTGGAGCACCAGTGCTCTGAGGAACAGCTGAGGGAACTGTGGGGAGTTGAACTGGAGAAAAAGAGGCTCAGGGGAGACCTTCTCACTCTCTGCAGCTGTCCGAACTTCAGGAGGTTGGAATCAGGTGGGAGTTTGTCTCTTCTCCTCAGGGACAGGCAACAGGACCAAAGGAGCTTGCCCCAGGGTAGGGTGAGGTGGGTCCTGAGGAACACTTTCTGGCCCACAAGGGTTCCCCAGGCCTGGCCCAGGTTGCCTAGGGCAGTGGGGGAGTCCCTGACCCAGGAGGGATTGCAAGGCTGTGTAGATGTGGGATGGGGGCCCGACTGTGTTACACTTGGATTTTATGATCTTAAAGGTCTTTTCCAACCAACACAACTCTGTGTCCCTATACATAAGAGTTAAATGCCAAGTCTTTGCAGTGTCTTAAGGAAACTGTGAACAAGACCAGTTGGAGTAATTACTCCTCCTGTCACCTGATCTGATGGGTTGATGAAGAAGACCAGCTAGGTGATATTTGGAATTTCTGTCATGAAGGACCAGAAAGAAACTAAAGGAAATAAAGAACCCAGAGGGAAAAAAAAAATTGACATGTTGTTATCGGTGAATATTTTAATACTAAATCCTGGATCGGGCCAGTGTCTTCTTTCTGTATTTGTTGGGAACTTACCGTGCAACAGGAACACTCCGGAGACGGGATTTTAGGCATGGCTCCAGAGCATGACTGGTGTATACGGCTACATGCAAATGGTACATAAAGTTTAGTGTGGGAGATAAAGTCTAGACCTGCCAAGGAATTTGAAGACCAGAATGAAGTGGTCTAGAGATTGACAGGTACAGATGGATGCTCCTCTGCCCATGGTCGGAGCTGGTGGCATGCAAATTGAAGGCCTCTGTGCTTGGGCTAGTGGAGCTGTAGAGCTTCCGGAGCATCCAGACAGGTCTGTCTGGGTAGGACCGTTGGGGCTCTCAGCAGATCTGCATTTGGAGCTACTTTCTCCCAAGCAGCCCAGCCTGTGGTTCCATTCTGCCAGAGGTTAGGTTCAGAGGCCACGGAATCAAAACTGATGCCTCCATGGAAGCAGTTGCATGTGTTATGCTCCTTAGTGACTCCGAGTCTGCATATCAGATGGTATTTGGAAGTTAATTGAGCAACTCCACCAGAAGACATGGGGAGAGGAGGGAAGGCAAAAAATAAAAAGATGACTAGTTAACCTTTAAATCAACACTCATGCAGTGTTTTGAGATGACTTTGGATGTCTGCCTCACAACAGATTGTGCAGTGGAAGAGTGAGAGCAGTTATTGATGCTTCTGGAAAAGAATCCCTCTTTTTTTATATATATATATATATTTAATCCTTTTTTCGTTTGCAGGTTGAAACATGATTGTTAAAATCCACACAGGTTGCAGACTGGAGGTTTGATCATTTGGAAATATGGAGGGATTTTTTTTTTTATGAGATTATAGGGTTTAACAGGTAATGGTGATGGTTAGAAACTGCTTTATTCACGTGAAGGGCTCTGGGTCTGTTAATTACAATCCAGTGACTGCAGGATTGTTTACTGGTAGTACAGTGATGTCATAATGGCTAATGAATAGTTTAATGTGAGTATTAAATAGCAAATATTGAAAAGAAACATAGGCTTGATTTTTAGTTACTGGGAATGACAATTTCTGAATTATTCCTGTATTTTTCATGGCAATTGCATCATTTTACAAATTAAAAAATTATTTAGGAAATCTAAGTCACTTGAG
The DNA here is from genome assembly GCA_013397515.1 of Upupa epops. Classification (NCBI taxonomy): domain Eukaryota; kingdom Metazoa; phylum Chordata; class Aves; order Bucerotiformes; family Upupidae; genus Upupa; species Upupa epops. The sequence goes on along the minus strand of VZRI01004209.1, from coordinate 2,195 downwards.
GTAAAAATTTTCTAGCTATCACATTTCCCAGTTTTATTGACATGGGGAAATTTATATGATTTATAGGAAAAAATATGATTAAAATATTTTTTAAATATCTATCAAGGTTATATTTTAGCCAGTCTTTCATTGTCTGTCAACTTCACTATTTACATTCATCAGGTTTCTGCCTCTTATTGTCTCTCAAATGGATGTTTTGCTATCACCTGAACTGGGAGACAGACCTGTGGCTCGATCTGTGGAAGTGTATTGTGAATTTGGTCCTGGTGCCGGATCAGGCTTAGGAGAGGAACTTTATAAGGACATGATTACAAAGAATGGCTCCCTCATAACACCATCAGAAGGAAATAAAGATGCTCCTACTCTTTCACAAATTAGAGTCACAGAATCACAGAGCTATTGAGACTAGCAAAGCTCTCTGAGCTCATCCAGCCGAGGACCTAACTTCACCCCATCAGCCAGACCAGGGCACTAAGAGCCACAGCCAGGCTGTCTTTCAACACCTCCAGGCACAGGGACTCCTCCACTGACTACAGCCTCCCTTCATGGAGTTGTAGAGATGGAGAAGGTCCCCCTGTCTCCTTCAGGCTCAACGCCCCCAGCTAACCTCAGCCTCTCCTCATCAGCCTTTCCCTGCAGTGCCTTCCCCAGCCTCATTGCTCCTCCGCACCTGCTCCAGCCCCTCCATCTCTTTCTTGAAGTGAGGGGCCCAGAGCTGCCTCCAGGACTCAAGGGGAGACGTCCCCAGTGCCCAGTCCCTAGTACTGCTGNGGCTGGAAAATACCTCTAAGATCATCAAGTGCAGCCCTGACCTGACATTACCGCTATATGTCTGCATGGAGTGTAGTTATGGGTCTGTGCATTCCTCTCAAAGTTTAGAGTTTAGAGAATGAAGGGCAATGCATTGGAAATGAGGACATGTCTGTAGTGACAGAGCAGTCAAACACTGGAACAGGCTGCCCAGGGCAATACTGGAGTCCCCTCCCTGCAGGGGTTCAAAAGGCGGCAGATGTGTCACTGTGGGACATGGTCTGGTGGTCCTGGAGGAGTGGGGTTGAAGGTTGGGCTTGATGATCTTAGAGATCCTTTCCAACTGCAGTGATTCTCTGACGCTTGAGCTGTACCCAGCCCGTTTGTAACTCAGTACATTTCTTTCAGTACCTTTTTGTATTGGTAACGAAGGATCCTCATGTTCTGTCTTCACAATCTGCAGTCACAGGACAGCTCTTTGTCCAAAGCAGACAGCAGGGACTTCTTTGTGGCAATACATTAAAAAATGGTGGGTGGCATTTGACATTTAAGTTAGGGCTATTAAAGGATACCTCCCTCCCTCTTAGGGGGCAGCTCTTTCTTCCTTGATATTCCCTCTTTAAGACGCAGCTCTTGTGCTCATTCCCACCCTCAAGTTCTCCATCCCTTCAGACCAATTCAATCTGATGGTGAGTTGTGCTCATGGAGCAAAATTAGCAACCCGGGTGCCAATTGGAATGGATCCCTTAGCTGGAAATGGTGCAAGGACAGAAACTTGTCTCCACTTAAGTGTCCTGCTCAGCAGAGGTGACATCTGGGATGAATGTCTTGCCGCAGAATTAGATTATAGCTGTGGAAGCTTGAACCCCAAACAGCCTCTTGACATTTTATCAGGTCATTAATATCATTTAAGTTCTATAGTTAAAAATTTTGTACTGGGTTTTAAAAGTTGTACAGCTGGGCTCCAGAACATTCTGCATTAAATCCCATGCCGGTCTGAATCAGTTTTTTTTATAACAAGCAGCTTAACTTCTTGAAGTCTCTCTCTTTTGAATTATAAGTAGCAGGGTAGTACTTTCATTTAAAATCTCGGTTTTATCAGGTTGCAACTTCACTGCTGGTATTTGTATTCAGTGTGGAAAGTTCAGTGACATTTTTGACAAAGCGTATTTTCAGTTCTTCAGTTCCCTTTTGTGAGAGGCGCAGTAATATTTGTCCTACTTTTGGGTTAGTTCTCAGGGTTCATTTAATAGGGAAAAAACAATTGTAGGAGGACTGGTGTAGAAATGGAAATTCTGGATGTGTTTACACATGGTTGAAAACTGCTTTTTAATTACCAGCAATATTTATGAATGGATTTTTATTAGTATTTTAGAGCTACTTGGATTTAGAAACTGAATCACTGTTGATATTGTCTCTGGGGAATCACAGACTCACAGAATAAT
>VZRI01004203.1:405367-445308 GCA_013397515.1 Upupa epops | reverse complement strand
CCCTGGTGCAGCTTGGGGCCATTTCCTCCTGTCCTGTCACTTGCTCCTTGTGAGAGGAGACGAACCCCCCACCTCTCTGCACCTGCTTTTCAGGTAGCTGTGGACAGCAGCAACGTCTCTCCTCAGCCTCCTTTTCTCCAGACTAACCATCCCCAGCTCCCTCAGCTGCTCCTCACAAGGTTTCTTCTCCAGACCTGCTCCAGTCCCTCACTGTCCTTCTTGTATTGAGGTGCCTAAAACTGACCCCAGCACTCAAGCTGTGACCTCAGCAGTGCCCAGGACAGGGGGACAATCCCTTCCCTAGTCCTGCCAGCCACACTACTTCTGACACAAGCTAGGACACCACCGGCTTTCTTGGCCACCTGAGCTCATCGCTGTCTCACATTCAGCTGATTATCACAATCTATTGACTACCAACGTGGGAAGAAGAAGAGCGAGCTGTAGAGAACATAAATCCTACAGACAATGAACCACCACCAGTCACCTTTCTGGCCCCAGATACACATTGACATTCACTGGCTTCAAATTCAAGCACAATACTCCTTCTGCAGCTTTCAGCAAACGACAGCATTAACCGACAACTACACGGATTTTATATTAGTTCCAAATTGTGATCTACAATTAAATCTACCTCCTCGTGACAGCTGCTGAGGAACACGCTGGGAAAATATTGGGTCTTGTCACTTGTATTACTAGTCATGCTGGTGGAATCTGAACAGACACCTGACCAGCAGCACTGCAGAATGCATTTAAAAACCTCATCAAGTGGGTAGAGAGTTCACTGTAGCACAGGCCAGGCTTATTATAACTCTGGAACAGCCATCAAAACTCCTCTGTTCAGCCCCGCAGTATTAAGATCACTCTCATTAATGCAGTGAGGGTAAAGGAGAATTGGAACAGGCTGCCCAGGGGGGTTGTGGAGTCTCCTTCTCTGGAGACGTTCCAGACCCGCCTGGCTGTGTTCCTGTGTGACTTGGTCTGGGTGATCCTGCTGTGGCAGGGGAATTGGACTGGATGCTCTCTCCAGGTCCCTTTAAATCCCTAGGGATTCCATGATTAATACAGTGTTTGTTTACTCACTCAAGGATTGCAGACTGGTGGGGACTGGAAAGGACCTCTGGAGCTACTTCCAACCCACTGCTAGAGCAGGTCCCCCAGCAATACGTGCAGGTGGGTTTGAATGTCTTCTGAGCAGGAGACTCCACAACCTCTCTAAAACAGCCCATTCCAATGACTCTAATTTTGCCTAGGAACAAGTAGCTGAAATTGTGATGCCCTCTGGTGAGATCCCACCTGGTGTACTCTTCTCTCCAGCTCTGAGGTCCTCAACACAAAGAGGGACATGAAGCTTGTGGAGTGGGTCCAGAGGAGGCCACAAAAATAATCAAGAGAGCTGGAAAACCTCTTCTGTTAGGAGAGGCTGAGAGAATTGGGATTGTTCAGCCTGGAGAAGGCTCCAACGTGACCTTATTGCAGCTTTTCAGAACTAAGAGGGAGTCTACACAAAAGATGGGGAGGAGCTTTTATCAGGGACTGTTGTGACAGGTCAAGGGGTGATGGTTTTAGACTAGAAGAGGGCAGACTCAGATTGGATATAAGGAAACACTGGAGCACACTGTCCAGAGAGGTGGTGAAGGTGCCATTCCTTGGAACACTCAAAGTCATGCTGGATGAAGCTCTGGTCAAAGACACCCCTGCTCATTGCAGGGGGGGTGGTCTAGATCAACTGTAAAAGGTCTCTCCAACTAAAACCATTCTGATTCCATGCTTTTTTCTGTGCTAAGCCAGTCACAACCACCTTGCGTGGCCTCCACTACCAAGCCCTGTTATAACCTGGCTGCTCATCATCCAAGCTGGGAGGACGCGAGGCAACCTTGCACTGAGCCAACGTCGGCGATGCCTCATGAAGCGGTTGTGCACGACCAGCAGTGCCCCAACGCTGCCTCACTCGTTCACAAGGTGTGTACTACGCTGCCATCACTCCCGACAGCAAGCTCCCTCGCTGGTTTACAGCCTCAGATTGTGCTTTTATTTTTAATCTACCAGTCAGACTGCAACACAAAACACACTCTCAGGAAGCTGTGAAACAACTTGCATCCCAAACAAAAGTCGCAGATTGGCTTACGTTAAAGGAAAACAAACTAAGCCCACAGCACTCACAAGATGCTTTAAGGTGCAGTTAAGTTCTATTCAACAACTTCATTGAGGACCTGGATGAGGGGTTCAAATCTGCCCTGAGTAAATCTGAGGATGACACCAAGTTGGGGGGAGTGTCCATCTGCTGGAAGGGAAGAAGATGCTGCAGAGATCTGGACAGGCTGGGTCAGTGGGCAGAGGTCAACGGGATGAGGTACAACAGGGCCAAGGGCAGGGTCCTACACTTTGACCACAAGACCCCCCTGCAGCTACAGACTGGGGGATGAGTGGCTGGAGAACAGCCTGGCAGAGAGGGACCTGGTAGTTGTGGGTGACAACCGGGTGAACAGGAGCCAGCACGTTGTCCAGGTGGCCTGGACAGGCCCAGACAGCCCAGAAGGCCAATAGCACCCTGGCTTGGATCACTGTGGCCAGCAGGATGAGGGACATCATTCTCCCCCTGTCCTGTGCACTGGGGAGGACTCCCACCGAGTGCTGGGGGCAGTTCCGGGCCCCTTGCTTCAAGAAAGCGATTGAGGGGCTGGAGCAGATCCAGAGGAGCAACAAGGCTGGGGAAAAGGACTGGAGGGAAAGTCTTGTGAAGAGAGGCTCATGGAGCTGGGATCTTATCACTGTCTGCAACTTCCCTTCAGGTAGTGTGGGCTCTCCTCTCAGGTAACCACTGAAAGGATGAGAGGCCAGGGCCTGAATCTGCCAGGGGAGGGTTAGGTTGGATGTAATGAAGCCCTTCCTCACACAAAGTGCTCAGAGCCTGGACTGGGCTGCCCAGAGCAGTGGTGGAGTCCTCATGTCTCGAAGTGTTGAAGGACAGCCTGGCTGTGGCCCTTACTGCCCTGGTTTGGCTGCTGGGTTGATGTTAGGGGCTGGGCTGGGCTGGATGAGCTCAGAGGGCTTTTCCAGCCTCAATCATTCTGTGATTCCGTTACATAAAGGATCCTCCTTAGGAAACTATTTCCAGCAAAGTGCTGAAATAAAGCAGCAGATCTAAAGCAAACACAAGCAATTCATTCTGCTTCTTTGTTTTGAGATTCACAAAAAGCTGAGGTTTCTACAGCAAAGATCGTTGAGAATGTCACAGTTTCCTAAAACCCTGTTCTGATTCCCCATGAAAGCATTTAACGTGTCATAGGAACAGGGATTCTTTTAGATCCCCATACTCTAGTCGCTAAACGCACCTTGATCACAGGCGTATAAATAGCGACTTGAACAAAACAAATGTAGAGATAAATTTACCATCTATTACCAGCAGACTGAACACCCTAGTCTGAGCAGCATCAGCTAGAAGAGTAACCATGCAGTTACAATAAAGATGTTTGTTTATCGCTAGGTATGGGCAACAGAGAAGAAAAAGGGCTTGGGACAGACTGAATGTAACGGTGGAATTAGTAAATTAAATGTTTGCTGTTTGTTTTTCCTCGCAGGAGAGCCACACAGAAAGGGAGTAATCACCCCTTTCGACAGGTTCAATAGAGAACAGTGCTCAGGTTTATAACAAAATTAGATGGAACGATCCTGCTGCAGTTTTACCTGCAGAAACAGAACAAGCTGTGCTCTCTCTTTCCATTGAGCTTTCAGAACCCTACAGGATGGGTGTGAAAAGCAGACCCTGGTTGAGTGTCTGGTTGGGGCACATCCACAGTGTTGTGATCAATGGCTCAGTGTTCAAAGGGAAAGGTGTGACGACTGCTGTTTCTCAAGGGTTGATACTTGGACCAGCGCTGTTTAGCATCTTTGAATGAGAGTGCAGTCAGTTCCACTGTGCATGGCACCAACTGCTTGCTGCCAACACCAGACTCTGTGATGAAGTCAACACTCTGGAGGGAAGGGAGGCCCCTCCAGAGGGACCTTGCTGGGTTTGAGAAAAGGGCTGGTGCAAACTGCATGAAATTCAACAAGGGCTACTGCAAGGGTCTGCACCTGGGTCAAGGCAATCCCATGCACAAGTACAGACTGGGAGGAGAAAGGACTGAGGAGAAGGACTTGGGGGTGGTGGTGGACTACAAGTGNGGCTGTTCAGCCTGGAGGAGGCTCCCAGGGGACCTTCTAGCAGCTTCCCAATCTCTGAAGGGGGCTACAAGAAAGCTGGGGGAGGGTTTTTGACACAGGTGGTAGCAAGAGGACAAGGGAAAAGGGTACAGACTTGAAAAGGGGAGAAGGTTGGACTTGACGAAACAATTCTTCGCTGTGAGGGTGCTGAGATGCTGCAACAGGTTGCCCAAGGCAGCTGTGGCTGCTCCATCCCTGGCACTGTTGAAGGCCAGGCTGGCTGGGGCCCTGAGTAACCTGATCTAGTGAAGGTGTCGCTGCCTCTGCAGAGTGGTTGGAACTGGATGATCTTTAAGGTCCCTTCCAACCCTGCCCACTCTTGGATTCTATACGGGTAAAGTGGGGGAACACAGAGGAAACCTCATAATAACATTGAAAACATGCAACAGGGAGCCAGCCCTGAAGGCATCAGGTGCAATCTCTCATCATGCAGATGAGGAGCAGCTAATGAAACGCTTTATGCAAATGGAATAAAAGCACAACATGGAAGGGAGTCACACACGCCAGTTCCTGCAACTGACAACCTATTCATTGCAAAAAGAAATATTTGAAGTAAAAAGCATTAAAAATTTCTCAGGTTAGAATTTTCTAGCAGGTTCCTTTCCAAAGGAGGAACTTCAAAGAGCTGAGTGGGAGCAAAACAGTGCAACAGACTCTAAAACCCATTGCTGGGTGATGCCCTCACCTGATCCAGCACAATGATTTCATCGGCATCAACCACTGTCGACAGCCTGTGAGCGATGAAAATCGACGTCCGGTGCTTCACCATGTTCCTCATGGCATTGAGGATATTCTGCAAGATGAGAGTAGAGACAAACTCTTAGACACTCCTGGGTGGTGTGAACGAGAAAGGAAATGCTCTCCGCAATCACCCAGATGACTGTAAATCAGTTTGGAGAAGCATCTCCAGTACTGCTACGGCTTCATGGTAAGAAACAGCTACGAGTATCCACAAGACGGCCCCCCAAGCCAGAGATGTCTGGCTGCACCCTCCCTACAGACAGTCAAGCGTCTGCTATTTCTCCCTGAAAAGGACTCACTTCCTTTTGCTGCCTTGACAGTGCTGCTGCCAGCCTTTGTGTCAATAGAACAGGGAGAGAGCATCCACGCCGTGTTCTGTAGGACCAGGCGTATTGAGAACATCTCTGGGCTGTGCCTGAGCGCTGCACGGCATGGCTGCACAGTCTGCACTCTGATTCCCTTGTAGGTGGAAAGCAGAAGTCATTGAGTGATTATGGGTCGATAAATCCACTCAATAATCTGCATAAGTGAACACCAAGAGAGGCCTGGCTCTGCTTTCGGTGATGTATTATTTGCTGAAATGACTGCTGGCGCTGGGAGCTCTGTGTTTAAGCACAGATGCAGTTACGGGGCCTGACGCAGCGACCGTGCTGGGTCACGACATCTGTGTCACGACGCTCTGGTGCCTCATAGCCCGTCCCGCGGAAGGAATACAAATGACTGCAGGTTACACCCTCCTCATCCGCATCCCAGCGAGACAATCAGGAAGGGTTCTGTCCTGTTACACAACCATTACTTACAAAGACATTAGGAATCTAAGAATCTTTGTACATTGGACCGGAAAGCTTCACGCTTCGACGGCCACGGGAGGCTCTGCGTGAACTTCAAGCTGCTAAAGGTGAGTGGGACCTCAGGAGTGTGAAACCCAGAGACAGATCGGATACTCTTCACTGTGTCTCGGGGCAGACAGGCTCAGTATCCCTTCTCATAAGGCTTAGACCCAGCATCTCAACAGCAATACCAGCAACACACACGACAACAAGTCAGCAAAAAGAAGAGAATCCTTTCTGAGAGGAAAAGAGCAGGGGAAAAGCCCAGGAGCAGACAGCATGCCACCGCTTCAGGTTTATGTTCTTATTTTTAATCCCAAATTACCTCTTCCGTAATTGAATCTAGAGATGATGTGGCTTCATCATAGAGGAAAATAAGTGGCTCCTTTAGCATTGCTCTAGCAATTGCTACTCTTTGCTTTTCTCCTCCTGAATGGGGGTGGGAGCGGGGAAAGGGAAGAAAAAAAACATAGGTGAAGTTACAATTGTGCTATTTTCAGCAGAGCCCTGACTGTTTTGGGGGCTGGTGCTTCTTCTTTCCTTAAATCACAGTTGCTACCGTTGAAGGTCTGTACATGTTACATAAGGTATCACACACATTCCTGCTCCCTGGTAAACCCAAAGCGATTCAACAGAGCTCACAATCACAGAATGATTGAGGCTGGAAAAGCCCTCTGAGCTCATCCAGCCCAGCTCATGACCTGACATCACCACATCAGCTAGTCAGGGCACTAAGGGTCACAGCCAGGCTGTTGTCCTTAAACACCTCCAGGGATGGGGAATCCACCACTGCCCTGGGCAGTCCAGGCTCTGAGCACCCTTTCCATGAGGAAGGGTTTCCTGACATCAAATTTAACCCTCCCTTGGCAGCTTCAGGCCCTGCCCTTGGAGAAGAGCCTGACTCCCACACAACTACAACTTCCCTTCAGGTATCTATAGAGGAGAAGGTCCCCACTGAGTCTCCTCCAGACTGAACAACCCCAGCATCCTCAGACCTCTCCTCATCAGCCTTTTCCTTCAGTCCCTTACCCAGCCTCACTGCTCCTCTGGACCCACCTCCTCTACCTTGCTTTAAGAAAGAAAGGAGCCCAACACTAGCCCCAATACTTGAGGGGAAGCCTCACCAGTGCCCAGTGCAGGGGGACAATGACATTGCTAGTGTTGCTGGCCACACTATTGCTGATCCAAGCCAGGATGCCATTGGCCTTCTGGGCCACCTGGGCACCCTGCTGGCCCCTGTTTCAGCTGGCTGTTGCCCAGTATTGCCAGGTCCCTCTCTGCCAGGCTGCTCTCCAGCCACTCACCCCCCCAGTCTGGAGCTACAGGGGGTTACTGTGGCCAAAGTGCAGGCCCCTGCCCTTGACCCTGTTCAACCTCATCCCGTTGGCCTCTGCCCATTGATCCAGCCTGTCCAGGTCTCTCTGCAGCATCTTCCTCCCCACCCAGCAGATCAACCCTGCCTCCAAAGGCCAGAGAACTATGTTGTCTGTGGCACAAAGCAGAAGCTTCATACAGTAACAGGGAGTAGGAGCTCGTTCACCTGGTCTAAATCATGCTCTGAACAGTAACTCTGTGCTCTATGTCCTGTTGTGCCTTTCATGTCTCTCCTTGAAATTCAGCTGACCTTCCAGAGTCAGTGTCCACTCCTAGCAGTGTTTCATTCCAGAGCACAATTAATACAATACCAAAACCCAAGTGCTTGTTGGTTTCAGATGTAACCCAGTTTCAGACTTCCCAATTCTCAGAGCCAATATCTACTCAAGAATAACTGAGGACAACTTCTACAGGCAGGAAAACAGGTGCATTTGAGAACTCAAATCTGCTAGGCATTTGGTAGGCAGAGCAAACAGCTCACATTTGTGCACTTGTCCTCCTCTGTCTCATTCATGGCTTCTCAACATTTCATTTAATACACTGTATTCTTGTTAATGTTCCATCCCCACCGGGAGAGAACATGCCTTAATAAACCATTTACAAGGCTGATAATAATGCTGCAGTTCAAATTTCAAACTGTCTTTGGCAGAACTCAGTAGCAATTAGAACTGTACAATTTACTGGGTCTATTTTAACACACTCCCCCTCTCTGTCTCTCCTTTAAAACACGTTCAAAACTCACAGCTTGACAATATCCGTGTTGGAAAGACACGACACAATAACAAACTCCAGCGTCTTTCCTTGTGCTGGTAGAGTATCGATTTGTTTCATTCACCCTCAGGACAGTAGGATATTCACAGATTCCTAGAATGATTCAGGTTGGAAGGGACCTTAAAAGTCATCTAGTTCCAAGCCCCCTGCCATGAGCAGGGACACCCCTCACTAGACCAGGGTGCTCAAGGCCCCAGCCAATCTGGCCTTGAACACTTCCAGGGAGGGGACAGCCGCAACCTCCCTGGGCAACCTGGTCCAGGGTCTCAGCACCCTCATCAGGAACAATTTCCTCCTGACTTCCAGTCTAAACCTCCCCTCTGCCAGCTGGAAACCATTCCCCCTGCTCCTACCACTCCAAGCCCTTGCAAACAGCCCCTCCCCAGCTTTCCTGTGGCCCCCTTCAGGGACTGGAAGACTGAGATCAGAAGACCTTTGCTAAATGCTTGGACACCATTACAGAGGTTCTCACTGCAACTAAAGATGTCCTCGTGCCTCTTTCTGTACTACGGGAGTGAAGAAAACCACACCAGTGGAGGAAATAAAACTGGCTACTGGGTGGGGCTTGCTGCACTGCCACCAGGGCAAACACTGCCACCAGGGCAAACACTGCCACCAGGGCAAACACTGCCACCAGGGTGTCCTGTTTGTATGAGGAGTTTTGCTAAAATCCACCAGATTTAAAACATGAACACAGCCCTGCTAACTTCAGCTTCTCCAACATCGGTCCTCAAAGAAATAAACTGTTGGTGGACTGCAGGAAAGGCAGGAAGATGCTCAAGAGATCCAGAAATGAATCTAACGGAGCTTTACAACAACGCAGGGAGTCACACTACTAATTCAGAAACCCAGAGATTCCCAGCAGCAGATGCCCCAACCTCCCAGAGCTGCTGAGGGAACTCAAAGCATCTGACATCTCCAACCCACTGACCAACCAACCACCTTCACAAGCCGTTCAGCCGGCAGCCTGAGGAAGCCCAAGGTGAGCAGGCGTTTCTGAGAACATCAGCCCTTTGTGAATGGGGTCCAAAACGGCTGCACTGGGCTAACACAACCCACTGCTCTACCAAAGCATCACTCAATGCAGTTAAGAACTGCAATTTGGAAGGTGTATGCAAGGATGAAGAAACCTACTGCTCCCTACACACAAAGCACATGGGCTTCCCGATTCTATTCATCTATTAACACATGTTCCACTACCCAAGGAGACCATTTTGACTTAGATGTGCTGTCAGATCAACTCATCTCACTCCATCCCCTGAAAATTCATTGCTCTGAACACCCCATCCATGACAGCAGCTACAAGTAACAGATCTTCCAGAGGGGACCTTATCAGCACTAGTTGGCCAGTAGGACTTTTGACATCATTCTCCCCANGCCCAGGGCAGTGGGGGAGTCCCCATGTCTGGAGGTGTTGAAAGACAGCCTGGCTGTGGCCCTTAGTGCCCTGATATGGCCAATGGGTCCTGGACTGGGCTGGATGAGCTCAGAGGGCTTTCCAGCCCCAGTAATTCCATGATTCTCTAAGTATTTACCCTCACAAAGCAGTTATAATTAAGCTAAACCCAATCCTGATCGAGGAATAAACACTGAACCTTGAGGGAGCAAGAGGGATACAAAGAACTTTCATGCTCAAGAACCTACCTGAGAGCTTGAGTCCTCGCTCACCAACCTGCGTGTTGTAACCATCTGGCATTCGAAGGATGGCATCGTGGATTCCTGCCAGCTTAGCCACCGCATACACCTCCTCCGGTGTGGCACCGGTATTGCCGTAGAGCAGGTTGTAGTAGATGGTGTTATGGAAGAGAACTGCATCCTACATTTACGGAAAGATGATTTCAAATGAGAAACCATCAACAGTAGCTGAGAACCCATCCCCAATGCACAAAAGAAAGCAATCCAGAACAGCTTAACATTTTTCAACAAAGCCTGGAGGTAAAAAGCATTTGGGGAAATTTCTTTTGCTGATAATGGGATTAATACATTTTGTGTCCTAAATATATCTCTCATGCATACTTCTAGCACTCTGCTAACTCATGGTGGGTGGGAATCAGCTGTAAAGCTAAATCACTTCAAGCTGGAGGCGCTTTCCCAAGAAGAGGCTGAAACTCATTTCAGCAATGGGATCTATACAATGATGCACCTGAACACACAGTATTCCTGGGGTGAAAAAGCACCTCCTCACAGGAAGGGTTATCCAACACTGGAAAGGACTGTCCAGGGCAGGGGTGAAATCCCCATTCGTGGAGGTGTTCAAGGACAGACTGGCTGGCTGATACAGTGGTTAGACCCTGGGCTGGATGAGCTCAGAGGGCTTTTCCAGCCTCAAAAATTCTGTAATTCTGAATCCATCTCTGCTCCTCCCTGTGAGGGTGCTGAGGCCCTGGAACAGGTAGCCTAGGGAGGCTGTGGCTGCTCCAACCCTGGCAGTGTCCAAGTCCAGGTTAGACGGGGCTGCAGGCAACCTGATCTGGTGAGAGGTGCTGCTGCTCACGGCAGGGGGTTGGGACTGGGCAATCCGCGAGGTCTCTTCCAACCCAAAGCATCCCACAATTCTATGGTCATTTACCTGAGGCACAACTCCGATTGCCTTCCTAAGACTTTCCAAACTGACATCTTGTATGTTCTGTCCAGCAATATAAATATTTCCTTTCTGAGGTTCATAGAAGCGAAATAATAATCTCACAATTGTGCTTTTCCTGAAAATGAGAAGAATTGAAGCTGATGTTACATTCCCGATTTGCCATCTACAGTCTCCAGACAGAGTTGATGTCACAGGCAGAACCCACACACAAAGCAAATCACAGGAACAATCACACGTAAGGAACACAACTCCGCATCATTGATCGGCGTATTTAGTCCATTTACCCACCCTGACCCACTACCTCCTACAATGGCCACTTTTTTTCCTGCAGGGACTTCGAAAGACACTCCAGCAAGGACTCTCTGCCCCTCGAGGTATTCAAAATGCACATTATCAAAGGCGATGGCAGCACTCTGTGGTGTGATCTGCAGGGGTGGAGCCAGCTCTTTGTCCTATTAAAAGAAGAGAGCTGCTTTATACGCTACCCAGAAAGTAGCTCATGCAGTTCATCAAGCTGAACAGTCCATTTCTTGGTGCAGTAAAAGGCAAACAGACTACCGCAGCTTGAACATGTTCACAGCAACTAGAATCTGCCACACAAGTGAAACCGGTTTGTTCCTCCTTCCCCCAAAGAAGGTAAAAATTACTGCCGACGTTCTGCTTCGTCGCTTCCTTTGCAGTGATAAATTCTGCATCATTAGCTACAAACACAAATCAAAGCACAAGGCACAAACACTGAAATCACAAGCATCTCAGTACAGTGACGGTGACTTTTGCTGTCACAAAAAGGTTCTGCAAGAAAAAAAGCAGCCGCTGATGCACCAGCTGCACTTAGAGAGGAAGCAGAGCAACATCTCTACGCATTCTGCAAGAGAAAGTAAAGCTGGAAAGTAATGGGGTGAAATGATGGCACTGCCAAACCCAGCCCCATTAAACACCCAGAAATTTCCGTAAAATGCAAGTCACTACTTACTTTGATTTTGGTATCTACACTGAGAAGAGTGAACAAGGTGTTCATATCGATCAGTGCTTGTCTTGTCTCCCTGTACACTGTTCCCAAGAAGTTTAGGGGAAGAGAAAGCTGGAACAACAATCCGTTCACCATTACTAGATCTCCAACAGAAAGGCTGCCTTGAGATAAAATGGGTGTGAGAGAGTAAGGAGGTGTTTTGTTAGGAAACATCAGATGACTTTTAAAAAGCTCATCAAGTCTGGTTTCTTTTATCCCAGTTTTAAAACCTAATAGGTGTCCCTTCGACAGGGAAGTCGAAGAAAACATCCTATTGTGAAGTTAGAAACTCCCGAGAGAGAACTGAGAAACAGAGAGGGGCCGAAACAAGTTAGAAGGGAGGAACTAACATATGGCAGCAGAAAGAGAATGTACTCGACCTACAGACAGTCACCAACTGTACCCCTGACTCCCTCTGTCACAGTGTAACTCTACTGGGTCCTGGCACCTTTTAAGAAGGGCAAAGCAAGCGCAAAAAAGACAAGGAGGTATCTGCCCTTCAATCACATCTGGATGCTCACAGTGCTTAAAGCAGGAGAGCTTTTACTCTTAATCACTTGGGCTGAGCCTCACCTGCTGGCACGCTGGTCTCTATTGGAAGCTAGCACTGCATCTTCCCAAACAGACAAATAGAGATGGAAAACTAGTTGGAAACAACTCGTTTTGATCATGAGCCCTCATTCATCTAAGAAAAGTGGAGGACACTGCTGATAAAACTACTGGAGGGAAAGCACAAGGGTTTATATACAGTGGGGTAAAGTCAAACGAGTTCAAGGAAGGCCACTTTTAGCTCTCAGACAGATGAGTTACCTGCAACAATGCCCTGGCTCGCAAGCACCATGATGGCCGTTAAGCCGACGCTAAATATTGCGCTCTGGCCGAAGTTCAGGAGAGCTAAGGTAGAGGTAGTCTTCAGGGAGGCATTCTCGTATGTTTTCAAGAACTCATCATAGCGCTGGGCTTCGTATTTTTCATTATTGAAATACTAGGAGGTAAATAAAAACACCCAACGTCACGTCCTCAAAAGCACCAGCCCGCATATTGAACCGGCTGTGAAACTCACTAGCCGTGTACTGGATGTACAGGCACACAGCCGACCCCTCTTCAACACTTCTAATAACTAAAGAGGAAAGGAAAGCTTAGTGTGTGAAGATAAAAACCATGAGCAAACCCCAGGATGTTCTGCACCGGGAAAGGAGACGTGGTGGGAGATCCCTGCCATCCCCATGCTCGTCTTACCCACAGGAGTAAGACAGAGAGAACAGCAGTAAGGATCAGCCTTACCTTCACAGTCTCGTAATTCAGCAGGGAGTCAATGGCAGCATTACCGGCGTCGTTATCAGCTTTGTTCATTTCTATTCGAAACTTAGTCCTGTAAAACGAAGCTTTATAGAGTCAAGAGTGCAGGCTGAGGCAGCGCTCTGCAGCCACGTGAATCCAAGGACATGCCTTACCTCCACTGCGTAACTCCTATCGTGAAGGCTGCGTAGGTTCCTAGAGTCCCCAGAGTTACTAAAGCAAACTCTGCACCACATTTGTAATACTGCAATGTTTCCAAGGAAAGAAAAAGTCATGTCATTGTGATTTTCAAACCTTCCCTGTTGTCTCCAAATGACGATCGCTTAGCCCGAGACAAGCTCTGCAGGAACCTTCCCAACACTGACAGGAGCGCTGAACTCTCTGCTCTGAGCAGCTGCAGACTAAGCACAGGGATAAACTCAAAAGGGCAGCAGCAATGCAGGTTAGAGATGAAAAGGAGATACCCAAGATCTCACGATCAGAAAGCTGTTTGTGCCCTCATAAAGCAGAAACGCTACTGATGCTCATGCTGTTACCACAAACAAGTGGTTGTGTGCAGAATTTTTGGGAGCAGAAGGCAACATAAACGGCCTTGCAGGATGATTTATGAAGCCTTCTCTCTACTTCAGGGTGCAGCAGGAGAGAAAAAGTGGAAGAAGGCAAATGAAAGCATGGCAGGTGAGCTGGTAGCCAGCTCGACATGCAAATCCCCAAGGTTATCAAACCACATCCAGTACCAACGGGTGTGTGGGGGAGTGTTAATTCATGCGATTAAGCCCTTCTAAAAAGAAGAGGAAGGAAAAAACCAATGGTTTCATTTTTAGCTTAGTCTAAGCAACACAATCATTTAGATTTTAGCTTGTAAATATCCCAAGATGCCTAGAATAATTCAGGTTGGAAGAGACCTTTTCACTTGTAATTTCTAAGTAGGAAAAGACCAATACTCAGAGTAAAGCAAATAATCACTCCCTACCCTGGCATCAGAACAGTAAGTCCCAGCACTCCTGGACACTTTATGCTCTGCTTCCTCAGGATCTACCCAGATATATCTGATGCTGTGTACACCATTTATTGTTCTGATTTCATTGTTTCAGCAAGAAAAACATTTAAAATTATCCCCATAAAATATCACCGGGTGAAGACAAGCGTTAAATGTGAAAATAATTTCAAATAAGCTGATTTAAAGTAACTAATATGGGAAAATTATGGATTGTTCTCCTTTACAGTAGTTGCTTTCACAATCACCTCGTAAATTGGATTATTATTAATACTCTGTACACTCTGGTAAAAGAAAGAAGAACTAATCAATAAAACCAAGACAATTCCAACCAAGGAATAAACACCACGTACCAGAATCCCACTGACCAGCGCCACCTCGAACATCGTAGGTCCCAGGTTAAACACTAAAGCACTAAGAACAAAACTGATGCCTCTCGTTCCTCTGTCGATGGTTTTGGACAGAGCTCCAGTTTGCCTGCTCAGGTGGAAGGCCAAGTCCAGGTTATGAAGGTGCAGAAAGACGTTCTTGGCTATCCTTCTGATTGAATTCTGAGCCACCTTCCCAAACACGGCATTTCTGGCTTCGTTAAACAACGCTGCCCCAGCTCTTGAGATACCATCTAGGAAAAAGATTACGAGATGAAAAGAACTGTATTCCCAGCTTCCACTCACATGTGAAATGACACCAGGCTCCTCCTTTATCCATCCTCAGTGTCTTCACAGAATCATGGAGGCTGGATAAGACCTCTGAGCTCATCCAGCCCAGCCCAGGACCTAACACCACCACAATCAGCCAGACCAGGGCACTAAGGGCCAGTCTGTCCTTAAACAACTCCAGGGATGGTGACTCCACCATTGCCCTTGGCAGTCTATTCCAGGGTCTGAGCATCCTTTCCATGAGGAAGGGCTTCCTCACAGCCTAAACCTCCCCTGGCTGCTGCAAGCCCTGCCCTCTCATCCTGTCACTAGCTGCCTGGGAGCCTGACCCCCACCTGACTGCAACCTCCCTTCAGGAAGTTATAGAGAGTGATAATAACGTCGCCCACTGAGTCTCCTCTTGCTCAGACTAAACATTCCCAGCTCCCTCAGCCTCTCCTCATCAGCCTTTCCCCAGCCTCACTGCTCTTCTGAACCCGCTCCAGCCCCTCAATCTCTTTCCTGAAGTGAGGGACCCAGTACTGCCCCCAGGACTCAAGGGGTGACCTCCCCAGTGCCCAGCAGAGGGGGACAATGATGTCCCTAATCCTGCAGGCCACACTATTGCTGACACCAGCCAGGATGCCATTGACCTTTCATGCCACTTGAGCACACTGTCCAAAGGTATTTTGTACTTAATTGGTCCAATACTTCATGAGACTTTTCATTCAGAAATTGGAGCACACATAGTGTAAACCCGTTTCTTTTACAGCTGGTTGTAAGAAAGGAGAGGATTTAAAATCAAGAATCACTTGCAGGACCATTAGTTCATTTTTTGACTGAAATATCATTGAACACAAGACACCAGCACACAAGAAACTCTAACATATCCACTTCAGATGCTTTGCAGTGGAGAGATCAGAAGCTTGGCCATGCCCCCTCCCTCACCAAAGAACAGGAACACTTGGGAACAGATTTGGGAGCTCCACTTACAGCCAATGAGCACAGCTGTGGCCATGGTTGCCACAGTATTTGGTGCAGCACTGAGGTTGAGCACGTCTCCAGATAGCTGGTTGAGGTTGTCAACTGCGTATTTAAACATGAAGGGAACCAGTATATTCATAGCCTGAAAGCAGAAGAAACCCAGTCAGCCCACAGGTACAGAGCAGGTGTCCACACAGCTTGGCTGCTTTTCTCAGGTGGCTGTTACACTTGGTTCTTCGGCCCTTCATGAAGGGGTGATGTCTCTCTTCATGTCAGGCACACTATTCAGCATCCTATTGCTATCCATCACACTGCTGACACCTGATCAACCCAGATGTTTTAAACCAAAGGTCTAGAGAAGCCAAAGAAAAGATGTTAACCCATTCATTGCCTCTTCTGACTGGAAATCCTTAATGCTGAACTAACACCTTCCATGAACCCAGTATCCTTCTATGTAGCAGCATGAAAGCCTTTCCACACAGAATACACATTCTTTTAACATGAGGAACTTTCAAACAAAAATCACTGCGTGTTAGGGATTGGAAGGGACCTCAGAAGATCATCCAGCCCAATCCCCCTGACTGAGATGCTCTACTGCCTTCAGCATCCCTGTGACTCTGCACTGGACTCTCAATCAGTTCTATGTCCTTCTGGAACTGAGGGGCCCAGACCTGGACACAGAATTACAGATGCAGTCTCACCAGGGCAGAGTAGAGGGGGAGGAGAACCTCTCTCGATCTACTAACCACCCCCTCCCTTATAATCCACCTCAGGATGCTATTGGCCTATTTGGCTACCAGGACCCATTGCTGGCTCACAGTTATCCTGCTGGCCACCAGGACCTCCAGGTGCCTTTCTCCTACACTGCTCTCAAGCAGG
This sequence comes from Upupa epops, assembly GCA_013397515.1. Taxonomy (NCBI): domain Eukaryota; kingdom Metazoa; phylum Chordata; class Aves; order Bucerotiformes; family Upupidae; genus Upupa; species Upupa epops. Next base: position 428,999 of record VZRI01004203.1, on the reverse strand, counting down.
TCAGTCCCCAACCTACACTAGTACCAAAGTCACATCCATAATCACATCCATAACCTGACAAAGAACAGCATCCCTGGGTGTTCCACCAACACCACAACCCCAGTGCACCTCCTCCGTGCATTACATGTGTAAACAGAGCAGCTGATGGACTTCTGTTTACTTGCACAATTACAGCAGGAGAAAGTACTGGAAATCTGCAGAAAAACATCAAGTTCTGAACTCAGAGAACAACAGTGGTTGAGGCTGGAGAGGACCTTAAATATCATCTAGTTCCATACCCCTTCCCATGGGCAGTGACGCTTCTCACCAGACCAGATTGCCCAGAGCCCCAGCCAGCCTGGCCTTGAACACTGCCAAGGAGGGGGTAACATAACCTCCTTGTGCAACCTGTTGCAGTGGCTCAGCACCCACACAGGGAAGGGCTTCCTCCCAAAATCTGATTTAAATCTCCTCTCTTTTAGCTTAAAGACATTTCCGCTCATCCTGTCACTACAAACTCTTGTAAAAAGCCATTCCCCTTTCTCACAGGTCCCTTAAGATACTGGAAGGCTGCTTTAAGGTCTCCCTGGAGTCTCCTCTTCTCTAGGCTGAACAGCCCCAACTCTTGCAGCCCATAGCCGTGTGGTCCAGGCTATGCCCCACTGTTACATCTGTCCTCTGTACCAAGAACCATCAGCCTTCTGCAATTATGAATTCCAACTGCTTCTACCTGAAGATCTGAAAACCCAACTGGTTTGCCAGCCCTAAAATCTCGCAGTTAGGGCAGATGTTAAAATCCTTTAGTGAGCTGACTTTGCTTCAAGTCTGGGTATTTTATCCAATATTTGGAAAAAACAAGAACCTGTGGGTAGCTGACAAGCTCTTCTACATGACAAGCAACAAAAACTCCAAACAGATTGACAAAGCTATTTCAGCTCTTGCAACAAATGTTTTCCATATCCACTTAGATCTCTATTGTATTGAGAGATGTCTGTCAGAGCTGAAAGAAAAACCCCTGTAAATTAACAGGAAAACAGTAGGTTTCAAGCAAAAAGAGATAAAATCTTTCATAACCTTAGTTCAGATTCAAGCTGTACAACAGGCTTTTTGTGATTACAGTAAATACCCTGGTAGCTAATATTCCCAGAATGATTGAGGCTGGAAAAGACCTCTGAGCTCCTCCAGCCCAGCCCAGGACCTGGTATCGCCACATCAGCCACACTAGGGCACTAAGGGCCACAGCCAGGCTGTCCTTCAACACCTCCAGACATGGAGACTCCACCATTGCCCTGGGCAGACCAGTCTGGGCTCTGAGCACCCTTTCTGTGACAAAGGGCTTCCTGACATCCAACCTAACCCTCCCTGGGCAGCTTCAGGCCCTGCCCCCTTATCCTGGCACTGGTTGCCTGGGAAAAGAGCCTGACCCTCCCCTGACTACAACTTCCATTCAGGTAGTTAGAGAGTGTGATAAGGTCTCCTCCAAATGTCCTCTTCTCTGGGCAACAACCCCAGCTCCCTCAGCCTCTCCTGTAAGACTTTCTCTTTAGTTCCTCCACCAGCAACGTTCCTTGGGTTGCAAATCAAGCAGTGATTGAGTGCTACCTCACCAAGATGGGGAACTAGAGCTTTGAAATAATTCCTTTTTACTAAAGGATTAATTCATTTTTTAATCTCTTCTTTATTTTATAAAGTTTTACACGTAAACGAGGAAAGAATCCATTTTCTCCTCTGGCCTCCCCTATGAGCAGGAGAAAGGATAATAAAAAAGACTACCAAGTCCTCAGTGTGGCCTAACCCAGGCAATTCCTGAGAGGATCTGCTTGCACCTGTGTGAGATGATGACCAGTTAGTTTGGGAGCAGCACTGCCTGCTAACATGGGGTTCAAAACCTTGAGCTAGCACCCCACAAAAACCTGACAGTGCATTAACAGAGCTGGATAATGAATTAGCTGGATGGCCACACTCAAATAGTTGTAGTCAACAGCTCAAAGTCCAGAGAGCAGAGATGAGTGGCATCTCTCAAGGGTCAGTACTGGGACCAGTGCTGTTTACCATCTGTGTTGGCACCCTCAGCAAGTTTACAGATGACACCAAGCTACGTGGTGTGGTGGATGGATACGCTGGAGGGAAGGGATGATGTCCAGAGGGACCTGGACTGGCTGGAGAGGTGGGCCAGTGCCAACCTCATGAGAGTCAACAAGACCAAGGGCAAGGTCCTGCACCTGGGTCAAGGCAACCCCATGCACAAAGACAGGCTGGGTGGGGAACAGAGTGAGAGCAGCCTTGAGGAGAAGGACTTGGGGGTGCTGGTCAATAAAGACTCAACATGAGCCGGCAGTGTTCACCTGCAGCCCAGAGAGCCAACTACATCAATGTAATTCTACCTGATAAGTTTCACAATGAAATTTAAAGCCTGGTCTCAGAGTCTCATTGTCCTGGGAGCTGATTATCCCCCTGGACTCAGCCCTGGTAAGGTCCTACCTCAAATTCTGGGGTGAGTTCTGGGCCCCTCACTGCCAGAGGGACACGGAGAGACTTGGAGCATGTCTTCAGCATGCTCTGAGGAGCAGCTGAAGGAACTGGAGAGGTCTAATTGGAAACAAAGAGGCTCAGAGGAAGCCTCCCTCCTCTCTATAACTCCAGGACAATGGAGTGAGGACAAGTTCAGCCTCTGCTAAGTGGTGGCAAGTGATAGGATCAGAACTAACATCTGCCAGCTGCACTAGAGGAGGTTTAGGCTGAATGTTAGGAAGAATCAAAAGGTTATCAAACATTGGAACAGGCTGCCCAGAGCTGGAAACCCCATCCCTAGAAGGATTTAAAAGGCTGAGGGTCATGATTTAGAGGTANGGCAGTGTTCACCTGCAGCCCAGAGAGCCAACTACATCAATGTAATTCTACCTGATAAGTTTCACAATGAAATTTAAAGCCTGGTCTCAGAGTCTCATTGTCCTGGGAGCTGATTATCCCCCTGGACTCAGCCCTGGTAAGGTCCTACCTCAAATTCTGGGGTGAGTTCTGGGCCCCTCACTGCCAGAGGGACACGGAGAGACTTGGAGCATGTCTTCAGCATGCTCTGAGGAGCAGCTGAAGGAACTGGAGAGGTCTAATTGGAAACAAAGAAGCTCAGAGGAAGCCTCCCTCCTCTCTATAACTCCAGGACAATGGAGTGAGGACAAGTTCAGCCTCTGCTAAGTGGTGGCAAGTGATAGGATCAGAACTAACATCTGCCAGCTGCACTAGAGGAGGTTTAGGCTGAATGTTAGGAAGAATCAAAAGGTTATCAAACATTGGAACAGGCTGCCCAGAGCTGGAAACCCCATCCCTAGAAGGATTTAAAAGGCTGAGGGTCATGATTTAGAGGTAAGTGCTGGGTCAAAGGCTGGACTTGATGATCTTAAAGGTCCCTTCCAACTAAAGAGATGCTGTGATTTTGTGACTGTGCTCCTTTAAGATGGTAACAGACCAGCAGCTCTGCTGCCTCCTGGGACCACATGACTTTTAAGGGAAAGAGCCTTATCTTTCATTTTGCTCTCCCAAGTATTTCTTGTTTAATAAAGATGATGAATTAGTGACAGGCTGAGCCTCAACAAAATAAAACTGGTCTACAGTGAAGACTGCCAATAATTCAAAGAGACTCGTTGAGATGGAGAGGACTGGGTTTATCTCTGGACCAACGGACACACCCAACGGCTCCATTTACAGACACAGGCAGAAACCTCCATCTCTTGTAGAGCTAAGAAACAACTAAATGTAGTACAAGACAGGGAAGAGGCACTTAGCTTCATGCCTCCTTCAAATGTAAAGATGACCTGAAACATACTTCTTACAGCAATAGAAACATAAAAATATCAAACTACTTTTAATCTGGAAGATTGCTGTGGGTCATCACAGACTCAGAGAGTATTAGGGATTGGAAGGAATCTTGAAAGATCATCCAGCCCAATCCCCCTGCCACAGCAGGATCCCCTAGATCCAGTCACACAGGAACAGGCCAGGTGGGTTTTAAATGTCTCCAGAGGAGGCTCCACAGCCCCCATGGGCAGCCCCTGACAGGGCTCTGGCACCCTCACAGTCAGGCTCCTTTTTTCTCAGCTCAACAGACCCAGCTCCCTCAGCCTTTCCTCATCAGGGAGATGCTCCACTACTTTCAGCACCCCTGTGACTCTGCACATACTCTCTCAATCAGTTCTATGCCCTTCTGGAACTGAGAGGCCCAGAACTGGACACAGAATTACAGATGTTGTCTCACCAAGGCTGAGTAGAGGTGGGAAGGAGATTGAGTTGCTCTCCTAACCATCCCCGTTGTAATCCACCTGAGGATGTTATGGATGTGTAAGGTAAGGATTGAAAGCTGTCAGAGTTCAATAAATCTTCCAAGGGAAAAAAACCAGACCTTCCCAGCCCTAGAGCAGACTCCATCCCATCAGCTCCCAGTCAGAAAGAGCCATCAAAGCAGCCTGCTTTGAAGACAAACAGTATTAGCAGTGCTTATGTGTAGACAAAAAAACAACCCCAAATCACACTAATTTGTGAAGCGACAGGCAAGTGGGCCCCACAAAAGGAGTCAAGACAGACTGTAACGGCAGGCTCTTCAGCTGCTGCACACAAACCAGCTCTGGCTTTGAAATGGAATTTTATTAAAATGGATGATTTAAAGAGACAAATTATTTCTCAAGCAGAAAGAGGAGGTCGTTTGATCTCCAGTTGTTTTGTGGCCAAATCAAACTGGATGTAAACTGATTTTTTCTTCCTGCAGCTGAGGATTTAATAACTGACCTCTCCTCTGCGATTCCTCTGGGGTTTTCATAGGAGGCTTCAGCTTTATTCTAACTGGAAAAGACTTCAGAAATCTAGAGATATAAAACCTCACCACATTCTTTTGTGAAACAGAGAAGAAACTGGCCAAAAAGTTTAATAAGTCTTTCTTGTTGGGGAAGGTGACTGGTAGCAGGCACCACAACCATGTGGCTCTGTGCAAAACCTCTAAGAACGAGCAGCCATAATAAGGACATAAATCCTTCAGCTGCAGACAAGTTCATATGGAACAAAGAAACAGGGCTAGGACAGCAGCGAGGAGAGACATGCTGATATTCTCGTGCTGACACGACTATACAGCAGGGGAAACTCTTAACAAGCCACTTGTGTGGTCCATCGAGTGCCTCGTAATTAACCTCACAAGCAGTGAGAACAAAGGGCTCCCCAACGGGATAATGAGGAAACGGTCCAGGATTGTACGTGGTCGGGGCCGGCTACAGGTAAACTCATTTGTATTTCATTTGCTCTAGGACAAAGCAACCTTTTGTTTGCTCTGCAAGAAAAGCAGATGTTCAGGGCACAAAGATACAACAGATTTCACTGTAGCTCTCCAACAAACTAGCTCACATCAGCCTCGCCACAGTAACTACAGGCCTGTAGAAAGTACAAGTGCTGAGTAAGAAATCACAGAGTGTTAGGGATTGGAAGGGATCTCAAAAGATCATCCAATCCAACCCCCCTTCCAGAGTAGGATCCCATAGATCTATGAAGAGAATTTACCCTGGAATGTGAAGGAAGAGTGGGCACAGCTCAGGTGATGAGGGGTAAAACTGCAGTTACTCAAAATTGTTTCTGTTCTAACGCAGCTTTGTTGTGACTGAACCAGAACAGAGCTTTAGGCAGAGGATGCCTAGAAGAAACCAGGGGGTTCTCACCCCAGCAGTTATCACACGTATCCTGTAGAGATCTCCCTGGGTGCTTCCCCAATGAAATCCTCGTTTGCCAAAACAAACATCCTCACAAAACACTTCTGCTTGAACAGGCATCCCCTAAAACCTGAGCAAAGCTTAACATTTTCTCTCCTCTGCTTCTGGGAATCAGCTCTGGACCATCAGTGCTTCTAGGCTGCCTTGTACAGAATCTGAAGTAGGAACAGTTAAAAATCCAAATATCCAGTTACCTCCCCAAAAAGCAATTAAGGGTCTGATTTTCTGTCAGGGGGCAAACATCTCCTCCCAGCAGAAATGTGATAGCTCAGGGTTATTGCAAATAACAGAGCTATTTGCAAAAGTCAGGCATCCTGGCCACCTGTTTTGGCTTCATTGCACCTCAGAAAGCTGCTCAAAACAGGAACAGATTTCCTCAAAGCACAATTACATTCTGAACTCATGTTCTCCATTGTGTTTATATGACCCTACGAATTGGGAAAGTAGGGGAAGAGCAGAATAGACTTAAACCTTACTTCAAAATTGCCTTCAGATTACCGATAACATGACTAATAAGAGGCTTTAAAAAGAAAAAGGGTTAGAAGAATTTCCTATATCCATCTGTTAAACAGAGGATTCTTAAACAGACATCATAAAACCCTAACAGATGAAGTCTAGAATCAGTTGAACATTATCATGAGAGTAAACAGGGCAAGAAGCTCCTGGCACCAGTGTTCTGAGCAGGTAGGTTAAGTGTAATTGAAGCCATCGCTGTGTTTTTCACACGGGTGGAGAAAAAGGGTGGAGGTTTACTTGTAGGGACATGCCCTATCCTGCATGTTGTCACCTGCGTTATCTGCAACATCCTGAACAGCAGTGCTAACCGAAGGATCTGTTGCAGGCAGCACCTGATAGACTGCTCCTAAGAAAGAGTCGTATAGTCAAAAGACTGGCCTTTCCTCTCTGCTCCAGCTGAGCCACAGGTCTCAGCTCAACTGACAACATTTATTCCTATTACTTCACAATTTTTTAATCAAGTATTTACCTTTTCCACAAGGAAAAAATCTGTGGTATCAAGCACTGGCTACGAGGTTTGCATAAAATGTGGATGATATTCTCCTTTAATCTGTAGGAAAATGTACCACACCTATTTCTTTCTGCGAATGAGCAGACCCTCTCACTTTGTTGCAGGCAAAAGAGATCCTTCCACACAGCAGAGTAAAGGTAAAGAGCAACCCTCGGGTTCCTAATCAGAAGACTACAAGAAAAATCATTTGAATGGCAGCATGGTTCAATATAAAAGAGAAAGTCCTACAGCTTCTTTCCCATCAGGACACTGAAGAATCCCTGAAACAACAGAAATTCCACTCATGTCTTACACAGAGACACCAAGGAAAGACTGGGATGCAAATCCTCTTCCATAGCACAGGGAGCTGTGAGCAGGCACCACCACTGTGCTCAAGTTCGGTGGGGAGAGTGAGCTTAAGGCCTTAAGGAAATCCAGTTAAACAGATGCAGCACTGCATAAGGAGATCTGTAAGCAACCTTTAACTCACATTTCCCACAACTCATGGCATAAGTGATTAATCAGGGATGGAAAATACTGCTCTAAACTGATGAGTGGTCATCTACTGCCTAATTACACACACGGCTATCATGAGCCTACACGCCCCATTAAAATAGCCAAGCTATCATCTTGCTCTGTGCTCCTCATACAACAGACAGACACCTTTAAAGATTGGAAAAGCCCTTAAACAGCGGTAAAAAAGAAGATTATTCCTTGTAGAAACTCCAGATGAACAGTAACCATCACAGTACGAACTCCAGACAAATAACCACAGTCCAGCGAAGTATCCGCTCTTACCTTTGCACTGGCTAAGAAGCCCAGGGATATGGCAACTCTGGCTCGCAGGTCCGGTCTGTCTTTGGGCCACACGTAAGACAACATGGCTCTGATGATCTTTTTGGCATCAATCTCTTTCAGCTGTAGAAAAGAACAAACAAAAGGCATCACATTATAGAGAGGCTGCCCAGGAGGCAAAGTGACAGTGTAAGCAAGAATTTTCTATCTTTCTCTCACTGTAGTTTATTTGATAGGGAACAGACACTTCCCAAGGAGGCTGGGACGGCACGTTAACATCTCAAGCAGTAAGTTTTTAGGTTTATAACCCCGATAGGCTGTTGCAGCAGATGAATTGATGTTAATTCACACATCCTCAAGAGTGCAAGTAGAGTTGGCTGCAAATGGAACAAAGAGAAAGCCATGATTCACCAGAACTGGAGACCTTCACTGAACAAATAAACCGGCCCTTCTGTTTGATCCTCTCAAGATTTCAGTCCAAAATGCAAAGGCTTGGCTTAGCATCATAGAATCCTCATGGCTGGAAAGGAACTCCAGGATCATCAAGTCCAGCCCTGAGGACCCAACAGCTTCCTGACCCCCAAGACCATGGCTTCAAGGGCTCTAGCTACTTGGTTTTTAAACCCTTCCAGGGATGGGGACTCCACCACCTCCCCGAGCAGCCTGGTCCAGTGCCCAACCACTCTCTGAGGAAAGAACTTCTTCCTAAGATCCCATCTAAACCTCCCCTGACGCAGCTTGAGGCCATTTCCCCTCATCCTAGCATTAGGAATTTGGGAGAAGAGACCATCACCAGCCTTGCTACAACCTCCTTTTAAGTGGCTGTAAAGACCAATGAGGTCTCCTCTCAGCCTCCTCTTCCCTAGACTGAATAACCCCCATTTCCTCAGCTGCTCCTCATTAGGCCCTGTTTGTCAGCCCCCTCACTGTCCTCGCTGCCCTTCTCTGGCCCCGCTCCAGGACCTTAATGCCCTTTTAGTACTGTGGCATCTCTTGCCTGGAAGCTGCTTGAACACACCATAGACACAAGGTGAGGGAAAACAGGAAGAAAATAAAATGCAATGAAGTAACAAAAAAGCCAGGGCAAGAAGGAAGTCTGAGAGGTTCACAATGACCAAAAACAGTTTGGAGAACTTTCAGTGAGTCACAGCAGAACGCTGTATTTAAAAAACACATCAATCTATCACTAGTCACGGCGATTCAAACCCATCTCTGAAAGGGAACACTCATGCTGATACAGAAACTGAACTGATTATGAATTTCAGTGCAGGTGATTCAGCTGCATTACTACAGACTTAAATGTTTCAAACACTCCCTTCTGTGGCTTTAGATCACCTTCTGGCCCTCACAGAGAAGCAAGAAATAGTCTTATTCTGTGTCTTTTAGGGAATGTTTTCAGGAGCCCAAGGGTGAGTGCCCCAGCAGGTGACACAGCTAATTCACAGAGTCATAGAATGGTTCAGGTTGGAAGGGACCTTACAGATCATCTGTTCCAACCCCCCTGTCATGAGCAGGGACACCCCCAACCAGACCAGGGTGCTCAAGGCCCCAGCCAACCTGGCCTTGAGCACTTCTAGGGAGGGAGCATCCACAACCTCCCTGGGCAACCTGTTCCAGTGTCTCACACCCTCATTGTGAAGAAATTCCTCCTGACTTCCAGTCTAAAACCTCTCCTTTTCCAGCTTGAAACCATTCCCCCTGCTCCTACCACTTGTTATGATCACAGGGAAGAAAGCTTTCTGGAAGTTCAGTTAAGGCTGCTAATATCAACAGAATGGCCACTGAATGGGTCATGAGGCTTCAGGAAAAGAAGAGGCACAGGGCCACACCTTGGCTTGACTGATCATATTAATCCTTAAAGAAGTCTTCAAGTTGATTCTCTTTCTCCAACCCTCAAAACTTGGCTCTAAACAAGAGGACACTGCAGCTAATTCAGAAATATTCAGGGGTTGGGGTTTTTACAGCAGCTGGTTTGTGCTGCAAGGCTTCTCATCATTGGTAATCTTGTTTGGTTTATTTTCTGCAAGTTATTTTACAGATGGGTAATGTCTGTATCACTTACACTTGAGATACTCCACTAAACTCCTGAGCTAAACGCATTATCTGAAGCCTAAAGCACGCTGCCCAGGCGTGGATAAGAGCACATGCCACAACACACAGCACAAGTATCAACAACTTATTTTCCTGCGCTCCATACCCCGAGGTTAACTTGAAAGACACGAGGGTTATCTAAGGCTGAAAGGAGCAAGTAGGGGCTAATCTCTCCATTTCAGGCATTTATTTTGTAGTTGGGAAGAGGGGAGAAACAAAAAGCTACTCCACTTCTTTGAAAGACGATGTTTCATTGCAGAAGCCAGTAGAAAAAGGAAGCATTACAATATATTGTAGTATTTCCCTTCTTAGCTTCTGTATTATAAACCCTCCCTCCTGAGTGTTGAAGATTAAGCCCAGTACTCTGCACTTGTGAGACTGCACCTTGTCCAGTTTTGGGCAATACAGTAGCAGAAGGACACTGAGAGACTGAGTGGGACCAGAAAAGGGCAATGAGGCTGGGGAGGCAGCTGGCAAACAGGGCCTGTGAGGAGTGGCTGAGGGAACTGGGGTTATTTAGACTAGAGAAGAGAAGGCTGAGAGGAGACCTTACTGCTCTCTAGAGCTACTCAAAAGGGTGTAGCGAGGCTGCTGCTGGTCTCTTCTCTCAAATTACTAGTGATAGGACGATGGGAAATGGCCTTGAGCTGTGTCAGAGGAGGTTTAGATTGGATCCTAAGAAGAAGTTCTCTCCTGAGAGAACAGCTTGCCTGGGGAGACAGTGGAGTCACCACTGAAGGTGTTTAAAACACGAGTAGCTAGAGCTCTCAAGGCCATGATCTAGGGGTTAGGGATCTGTTAGGATGAGGACTGGACCTGGTGATCCTGGAGTTCCTTTCCAACCATGAGGATCCTATAGTTCTACAGAAACAAATTAGAACAGAAACTCTCAGTTAAGGTCCAGTGTGAAAGAGCACAAAGGAGAAGCAAATCATACAAATTTAAGCTTTGAAAAGCACTGGGAAATTCATCTCAGTGTTTCTACTCACAGCTACAAAGAAAACTAAAGGGTAACAGATGCTGCATTTTGTCAACAACTGCAAATGCATCGGAGTGCTAACTGCAAGAGCACATTTTAAACGACTTAAAATAATGGCTGTGAAGATGATCAAGTCAAGAGAGGATACAAAACTGCACACAGAAGAGATGGAGGTACCTGCTGCAGCCTACACATGACCCCTTCCATTTGTGCCAAGGATCTGCATATCAAACATTAGGGAAATAACTTTGATCACCACTTACAGGTGAAAAGGAAGTTAAAAAAGAAAAGGTATCACATAAACACAAAAGACAGCAGCGCAGGCAGAGCAGTTCTAATTATCGGTTGCTATTGGCTTGCAGGACTTTGCCCAGAAAAGCTATTAAAAAAGAACAAAATCCACTGGCTGCAAATGAGGAGTCTATTTCTGTTTCTTCGTGGCTCTGAATGGTGACAGAAGTATACGTGCTCAGAAAAAAGTCAAAGGCAGCCAAAAGCCTGAGAGCAGGATGGCCAGGAGCCAGCAATGGGCCCTGGTGGCCAAGAAGGTCAACAGCAACCTGGGGTAGATTAAAAGGGAGGTGGATAGGAGATTGAGAAAGGTTCTCCTTCTCCTCTACTCTGCCCAGATGAGATCACATCTGGAATCTTGTGTCCAGTTCTGGGCCCCTCAGTTCCAGAAGGGCACAGAGCTGATTGAGAGAGTCCAGGGCAGAACCACAGAGATGATGAAGGGAGGGAAGCATCTCCTTGATGAGGAAAGGCTGAGGGAGCTGGGGCTCTTGAGCTTGGAAAAAGGAGACTGAGGGGTGACCCCATGAATGTTGATCAAGATGGAAAGGGCAGGTATCAATGCTAGGATACCCAGTGCTAGGTCAAGGAGAGCCAGGTGTCATCTGGAACAGAGAAGGTTCCACATAAAGATGAAAAGAGATCTCTTCACAGTGAAGGTGTCAGAGCCCTGGAAGGGGCTGACCTGGGAGCTCATGGAATCCCCTTCTCTGGAGATGTTTAAAAGCTGCCTGGCCTGTTCCTGTGCCCTTGGATCTAGGGGTTCCAATTCCCCTATGGCAGGGGGATTGGACTGGATGATCTTTGGAGGCCCCTTTCAATCCCTAACATTCTGAGATTCTGTGAAATAGGTGTAAGAAAAAAATATCAGAGGGAATGCAGAAGGCACAAACGTTTTCATCGAAGTTTACCATGAAATAAATGCTCCTGCTGTGCAGAAACAGGAGCTGCAAGTGGTTGAAATAGGCAAGTGGCAACGTTAAGAATTCAAATGAACAATCTGTGTAATGGACTCAGGCCCTCGTTGGAGTCTCTGTGGTATATAAAAAGATTAAGAGAGGCGTTTATTTTACCTCCTTTTAAGTGGCAGTAATGTTTTCTTTTTTATTCCAAGGCCTATTTGTACAGAAATGAGAGGAATGAGAGGAAATTATATTATAAATCTAATAGAGCAGGGAGCTCAGAAAACCCTTTTCTTCTTTCTGAATACAGGGGTGTTTTTGAAACAACCCTACTAAATACTGAAAACTATTTGCTAAGGAATGAGCATTGAGCATCTTCCTGTCGCCCCCCAACCCATCCCACGCAGGTTCTGAAGCTTTTAAAATACATAAAAAGGGGAGGGGAAAAAGTCATCGCTCCTCTTCACAGCCTCCTAGATTATAGAGTATTGCAAAGCCTCAAGTGGGCTGACCCTGGCACTGTATGGATAAAGCCTATGCCAGGATGATGAGCTATCAAAGCAGAATGGAAGAAAATGGGAGCTTGATTTGTATTTAAGCTGTCACTGCTGATGAAGAAGAAATGACCTCGCTGTGCACTCGCTCACACAGCTGTCACCCCCTGTTCTGCACTGGCACAAGCTGTTACATGTCTGTCTGCACCAGGTTATTCTCCACAGGACTAATAGTTTACAATTGAGTGCTGCAAAAGCAGAGTCCCAGCCCATTTCTTGTAGCCCCTGTGGAGCTCTCTAGACACCTTGATGAACCTCTTCAGTTTATGGAACCAGCAGAACACTCTTTGCTGTTTGTGGTAGGGTTTTGTCTCGGTGAAGCTAATCACATAAACCTACAAATTCAGTAGCACGAGGAAAAGCATGGCTGAGAACAGAACTTCTTTTTACAGGAGGAACACTCAGATTCTTTCAGTCTACAGCAGGCGGTTTACTGCAAGGGAAGGAGCAGCAGCTGGTTGGGAAGGGATGGGGTGTTCCCGCTGCTTGGACACATTCTTTTTCAGGGAGATCATACTTCCTCATTATTTGACCATACAGTGACCTAGGTAGTAAAACATCAAGGTGAGGAAGGAGGTAAATAAATGTCAAGCTGAATTTTCCTGAGTCTGTGAGCTGGATCTGCAACTGAAACTGACTTGGTTCTATGTACCTGTACACACACCAGAGCATCTTCTCCATAGAGCTGTGAACAGTGAGGTTATACAGCGAACAGGAAAAACATCAACACACCCAGGCAAACAGAAATGCTAGCCCCAAGAACACCATAATGAAGCCAAACAGATGTGTGATCATCAAAGTAACAACATGGGGGATAACAGCCTCGTCCCACTCACCAGAGAAATCCAATCCATCACAGTTCTGTTCCATAACATACACAATTAGTGTAAACACAGAGAAGGACCGTCTGCTAGCTTTAAAATCTGTTTGGCCTAGGAAATCTTTGAAAGAGCCTATACCTGTTGCAAGGAGGGTCTTAAAATTAGTCTAAAGTTAATGATACATGCAGAGCCAGCAGTGCTTCTGACTGAAGGTGTCCAATTATTCTGCTTCCCCCTGTGCCTTATGCAGAAAAGATCACAGATGTTTGCTAAAACAATCTGGCTGTGCTCTAGGTTACTCAATTCCCTCTTAATACCAAAGCAGATGATTCAGCTGTATCTCTCCTCGCTTCTGCCTGTTTGGATTCAATGAAGGGGTAACTCTCAGATCAAAGTTTTAAGAGGAAAACCTTGGATTAAATCTTTAGTTTCTTTACAAATGAGGCTGCAGGAAAGACGTGGCCAGAACAGCTCAATGTGATGCCATGGGCTGAGGTTGGGTGAAGGATGAACACTCTGTATCAACTCCTTTCCCTCCCGAAAAAGGGCAGAGAAAGGGAATAATGGAGAGAGAGTTATCTTCTGGAAAAGAAAACAAACTGTGCTAAGGAAAAGAATGACAGAATGAAATACACACTAAACCAGTACTGAACACCACCCCACTCCAATCCTGTCACCACTGTCACTGTGAGCACTGATGCAGACCCTGGGGAAGTCCCAGACTGAGCTCAGCAGCAGACAGGAACTCAATGCAGGAGCTGGATTCCAGAATCCATCTGGAACTGGGATGGAAGGCAGAACCGACAGTATCCTCCTCAGACATCAACCACTAAAGAAGAGAGACTGACCATTGTGGTCCCTCAGCTTTATACCCAGTATGACATATATGGGATGGAAATACCCTGCTAGCCAGTGTAGGGTCCCCTGTCCTGTCTGCTCCTCCCCACAGCTGAGGCCTCTCCGTTCACCCCCACCAAAGCACCCAAGATTTAGCAGTCACTTTGGTTCTCACAGGAGAAAGTCTAAACAAGGGCCTTTCTGATGATCAACCCCTGCAGGAACTGTACACATGAAGTGTTGTCTCTGGTAGAAGCAGCCAGTGTCTGCACAAAGACAATGCCGAAACTAACTGCAGAAAAGTGCAGTTAAGAGAGACTGATGAGTGAAATCACTGAACAGAATTAGCTCTGTTCTACCTCAAACCAGGAGATGCCAGCCCCGAAAGACCCAGACTCCGCAGTGAAATTTCAGTTAGCCATCAACATGGTTCTCACTAGTTTTAGGATGATCCCACCCAAGTTCTAATCATCACACGTAATCATCACTCTGCAAAGGCATCAGAAATAAGTGTGAAAATGGAAGGTAAGTAAACTCTGCAGCTTTGCTACTGCAATTCTAATCATGCGAAGTTTATATGGGCTTGTTTGAACCAAAACCCTGCCTCGTTTCCTTACTGTCATCATTTGGTCTAATAAAAGGTGCTGCTTCTCCTTATATAATCATCCTAATGACTTGGACACGTGCTTCCTGAATATACATACAGTCCAAATATATCAGCTGCATCAACATTAAATCCAAGCAAAAATACCCGAGGATTAATTACCTCGCTCCCCACCTCGCCTCAAGAGCAGCTTTACCAACAGATGCACTACCTTGTATCCACAGGCTGATTCCTACTATCCCGAATGTCAAGTCACAGGGACACATCAGTCACAACAAGAATAACAAACCCCCGTGAGTTAAAACGGAACGGAATGGAACTTCCCATGAAAAACCACCTCACAGGCTGATTTTGAAGGGGTGTGTGACACTCAAACTGTAATTTTAATACAACATGTGAAACACTTCAACAGTTAAAACCAACCTTCAGTGATGTAAGAGCCTAACACATTACCAGTCGACAACTGGCTAAGCAGGAGCCAGCAGGGTGCCCAGGTGGCATTGAAAGGCCTGGCTTGGATCAGCAATAGTGTGGCCAGCAGGACTACTGACATCATTCTCCCCCTGTACTAGGCACTGGGGAGGCCTCCTCGAGTTCTGGGGGCAGTGCTGGACCTCTTGCTTCAAGAAGGAGACTGAGGACCTGGAGCAGATGCAGAGGAGCAACGAGGCTGGGGAAGGGACTAGACGGAAAGGTTGATGAGGAGAGATTGAGAGAGCTGGAGGTGTTTAGCGTGGAGAAGACTCACAGGGGAGCTTACCAGCCTCTAGTCAGGTGGGGGTCAGGCTCTTCTTCAGGCAACCAGTGCCAGGACAAGAGGGTAGGGCCCAAAGCCACATCAGGGGAGAGTTAGGTTGGATGGCAGGAAGCCCTTCCTCAGGGAAAGGGTGCCCAGAGCCTGGACTGGACTGCTCAGGGCAGTGGTAGTGTCCCAGTGTCTGGAGGTGTTTGAGGACAGGCTGGCTGTAGCCTTTAGTGCCCTGGCCTCAATGATGTGGTGATGTAAGGTCCGGGGCTGGGCTGGATGAGCTCAGAGGGCTTTTCCAACCTCAATCATTCTGTGATTCTATGTGATAACAATTATAGAGGATTCACATATCCACAGGAAAATAACTGCTGCTCCGATTCTTCAGCTTTTTTGTGGGGAGGAGCTGATTACATTTTTTATCTAAACAGCAATAGCAATTACAGAATTTTTTACCCCTTCCTTTGGATCCGTGTGAAGCCCTCCGCCTGCGTGACCATGCCAACACGTTCTCTTCTCTATCAGTCGCCAACTCGGAAGGATCTGCATGAAAATGAAAAGTCAATTTGCAAGAACCTCAGGAAACACACACGTCAAAGCCAGCAGAAAAAAACCTGCTGGTCTGCTTTGCCTCCCTCATCCTCCCAATATATCAGCTCGCTTTACTATGAAAATAGCATCTCTCTCTAAAATCCTGTCCCTGCTTAAGCAGACCACTGGAAATGGGCAGGAGAGCATATCCAGATAACATCAACAAGGCTGGGAAGAGGGCAGGAGAACAGACCCTATGGGGCATGGCTGAGGGAACTGGGGTTATTTAGTCTAGGGAAGAGGAGGCTGCGAGGAGACCTCACTGCTCTCCACAGCTACCTAACAGGAAGTTGTAACGAGGCAGGTGCTGATCTCCCAAATTCCTAATGCTACGATGAGGGGAAATGGCCTCAAGCTGCATCAGGGGAGGTTTAGATGGGATCTTAGGAAGAAGCTCTTTGCTGAGAGAATGGCTGGGGAGAGGAACAGGCTGCCCAGGGAAGTGGTGGAGTCACTACCCCTCAAGGTGTTTAAAAGGTGAGTAGCTAGAGCACTTGAGGCCACAGTCTACAGGTTAGGAAGCTGTTGGTGGTAATCCTGGAGGTCCTTTTCCAGCCATGAGGACTCTATGATTCTATAATAAGGAGCATGTTCCAAACAGGTAAAGGTAACTGAGCTTTAAATATTTCAGTGAAATGGGGAGACCTGAAAACTGAATGGTGGATTAAAGATGGCCAAGATGCAGAGAAACTGTCTGAACGTTTAAGGCATGCAGCTGCATCAAAACCCAACAGTTTGCTTCCACCAGGCCACTCTCCAAATTCAGTGCCTGTCACAAACAACGGATGGGTTCCAGCTTTGTGATACATTTTGATGAATACATTTGCCACACACTGACATTTTCTGGGTTCAAGCTATGTAAAAGCTCTCCAAGACCCTCATTTTATGTAGATGGTTTGATAGGAGACCTCAGGGTTTCCCTAGTCAGTTTCTCTTTTTGCATCTTAAAAGAAAAACATTATAAAAATCAATTCAAGTTGATTTCATGCTTTGAAATCCCTATGATCCCCAAAAGATTTCGGCTGCTTAAGTGAGTTCTAAGAGTGTTTTAATTTTGTCATTAAAACTAAAAAGACCATCAAAAGCTCAAAAGACCATCTAATCCAATTCTCCAGCCACAGCAGGATCCCTTAGATCAAGTCGCACAGGAACATATCCAGGCGGGTCTGGAACGTCTCCAAAGAAGACTACACTACCCCTTCTGGGCTGCCTGTTCCAATGCTCCGGGACCCTCCCTGGGAAGAAGGTCCTGCTGAGATTGAAAAGGAACCTCCTCTGTTTCAGCTGGCACCCACTTCCCCTTGTCCTATCGCCACATGACCTTGAGAAGAGCCTGGCTCCATCCTCCTGACACCCACCCCTCACATGTTTATAGACATTAATGAGGTGACGACTCAGCCTCCTCTTCTCCCAGCTCAAGANCATCCTGCTGGCCACTGGGACCCCCAGGTCCCTTTCTCCTCCACTGCTCTCCAACAGGTCAGTCCCCAACCGGCTGCACTATCAAATGGTGAAATCATTCCAAACCAGCCCAACAGTCTAAATGCCCCAAGGGCTCGAGTTTCCTCTGAGCTGCAAAGAGAAAAGCAAAGCATACCTACCTCTGAAACCTCTAACAAAGGTCTTGAATAGTCTCCCCCCAGACTGTGCCATGATCTTTGCTTACAGATCGGTGAAATCTACAAAACAAAAAGGAGGGAAAAATGTCATCGTGGAGTCAGGCAGAACATGCACTGCACATTCAAAGAGTACTCATCTTGTTTATGTAAACAAGCACAACATGAAAACAAGGCAGATGGCAGTGGTTTTTATCAACTGACCACAGAACAAGAAAACTGGTGGGGAGCAGCTGTAAAAGAAATTGGATTCAACTGCTACAAACGGCAAGTGACAATGAACACTCCCCTTCCCCCAGTCCCCACTCCCATCAGACTTTGTTTCTTTTGTACCATGAAAGCCCCAAGTTTTCCCTTTCCTCTCGCTTTAATTTTCTGTCATGTTGTCTGCTGACTCCTTTCCAACGCTCTTTTGTGTTGTTTTTCAATACAAAGTGTTATTCTTAAGCTTACAGGTTCTGCCACTTCCAATTCCTCTTGGCTGAGCTCGTACTGTGCTCATCTCCTAAACCTCAGGGCTAATCAAAGTTACAGCTCTTGACTGGGAAGCACGGGGACTATCAGACATTAGAGCACGGCTGACTACAAGTTTTGGGTAAAAGGAGAAATGTTCACACAAAAAGAAAAGAGCTTGATCATAAAAAGGGTGGGTTTAACCTTAACAGCAACACTGCAATACATTTTACACCTTGCTTTAAATGCCTCTCTGCTCTTGGTCCTAAGACACCCCCTCCAAGTTCTCATTTTGTCATTTTTAAGATAATTAAGATTGTGCCTTCACAAGCTACCACGTGGGACCTGCTTCTGTCACACTTCCACAGATTCACCTAAGATAGGAAAGACCTTCAAGATCATCAAGCCCAACCATGAACCCAACTGTCCCAACCCACTGCTAAACCCTGTCCCTGAGCTCCAGATCTCCATGACTGTGAAACACGGCCAGCGGTGATGATTCAACCCCATCCCTGGGCAGCCTGTGCCAAGGCCTGAGGACCCTCTCAAGGAAGAAATTTCTGATTCACATCTGGAAAGAGTCAGAACAAAGATTACAGTGAGACATTCGGCACTGGGAAGAGCTAACTGGCCTGGGTGATCTGCCCTGATGCTTCCAAGATCTGGGTTACACGAAGGAGCAGCGCTTCACTGTGGCGACACTCATCGCTTCAGAATTTCATGTCACCACAGAAGACTATCTGAATTAACTCGGCTGAGTCACATCAATGTGATGACTCCTGCTCCACCAGCCAGAGGCCACTCAGAAGGACAGATTACCCCTCAGAGAGGGTTTTTTTTTCCCCAAGACCTAAGATCTCGTAAGAACCTTATGGCAGCCTTCCAGTGCCTGAAGGGGACCTACAGGAAAGCTGAGGAGAGGCTATTTCCAAGGGCTTGGTGTGGTAGGACCAGGAGGAACGGTTTCAAACTGCAAGAAGTAAGGTTTAGACTGGAAGTCAGGAGGAAATTCTTCAAAATGAGAATGCTGAGACACTGGACCAGGTTGCCCAGGAAGGCTGTGGCTGCCCCCTGCCTGGAAGTGTTCAAGGCCAGATTGGATGGGGCCTTGAGCACCCTGGTCTAGAGGGGGGTGTCCCTGCTCATGGCAGGGGGGAAGGAACTAGATGATCTGTAAGGCTCCTTCCAGCCTCAACCATTCTATGAATCTGTCAATCCATGAATCTTCCTCCTGCTAAAAGCCAAGTCTCAGCAAAGAAATAAAGAATTAAACAAGGTGAACAACATGCTTTACTAATTTCTCCAGCCAACACAGTATGAGCAAAACTGACCAAATGAGAGGGTCTGAACTTACCCAGGGGCATCCTGTGGGCAGACCCTCCCCACTCTCTCCCAGCAGATGAAGGACTACAAAGGGAAGGCAAGCATGCACCTTACTGCAATAAGCAGCAGGTTCTTGCTTTAAAGGAGCAAGAAATAATGCAGGGAACTTTAACTGGGGCATCTCCTAATTCTCTGAACCATTCTGTTCATGTATTTTTGGGTACAACTCTGCATACTTGAAAGGATGAAACAGATGTCTGGTACTGATTGCACACAAAAATCAAACTGCTCAAGTGCCATGACTGCTGGTAGTCGCTTAAATACTCTAAGTGCAAACAAACAACGGGATTAAACACATTAGCACGAGGTCAAACCCACACTTAGAAGCTTCTGTCTGAGATATGTTGTGTTCTGCTCCAGACTCGGCTGCACGAAGCTGATGGGATGGGTATTTTTTAAATTAACTGCAACAGAGAGGATAAATGAGGGTAAGATACAAGTACCTGGGCACCACGTGAGCCAGGAACGCACCAGTGCAGCCCAGAAGGCCAACTGTATCCTGGGCTGGATAAAAAGAAGTGTCACCATCAGGACAAGGGAGGTGATTCTCCCCCTCTGCTCTACTCCCACCTGGAGTTCTGCAGCCAGTTCTGCAGCCCTCCATACAAGAAGGACATGGAACTGTTGGAGCAAGTCCAGAAGAGGTCATGAGGATGATCAGAGGGCTGGAGCCCTTCTGCTATGGGGACAGGCTGAGGGAGCCGCAGCTGTTCAGCCTCAGGAGCAGGCTCTGGGGGAACCTTACAGCAACTTCCAGTACATGGAGAGTCTACAGGAAAGCTGGGGAGAGACTTCTTACAAGGGACTCTAGTAATGGGACAAGGGGGATAGTTTCAAGCTAAAAGGGGGGAGATTTAGATTAGATCTTGGGAAGAAATCTCTCCCTGTGAGGGGGCTGAAGCCCTGGAACAGGTTGCCCAGGGAGGCTGTGGCTGCTCCATCATCCCTGGCAGTGTTCAAGGCCAGGTTGGATAGGGCTCTGGGCAGCCTGGTCTGGTGAGAGGTATCACTGCCCATGGCAGAGGGTTGGCACTGGATGAGCTCTGAAGTCTTTCTAACCTGAAGCAGTCTGTGATTCTATGAATGCTTCCTCTGTGAAGGGATTTTGAAATTTCAAGGAATTTCCAACACATGTCACAAACCATTTATCTGTGAGTAAAGACTGTTAACTAACAGAGGCTGTTGATTACTAATTCCTGTGCATCAAGACGTTTAACTGCACCATCAGAAAACTTAACAATGCACACCGAGACGTGAAATGACATCTGGAGAGTAAACACCAGTATAGCTGTAAAGAACAGACCAGGCTTTGGGTTAAAAGAAACACAAGAAAGCAAAATATAGTTAAGTTGAACGAAAATACCTGAAACTTCTCTTACAACCACTCCCAGAGCAAGGGATATTATTAAAATATGCAGAAGAACAGAGTCTTTATCACTTTGTGTGGCAGCTGGGAGGACAAGATAATGCAAAATGGAGAAAAAAAAAGTACCTTCTATTTTTTTCTGTTACACTTTGAATAATTTACAAAGTCCTGCTTCCTCCAGCAGCCAAAGTCCTCTCTGAAAGGAACTCCTCGAGCATTTCTTGACTTTATACAGATTCCTAGTAAAATAACTGCGCTTACAAGGCTGTGAGATCGTCTCAGCCAAATGCTGTTTCCCTTCCAGTAAAGTTTTAGATCAAATAGAATTTGTACTTTGAAAAATCAAGGGGTTTTTTGGGTGCAGGCAAAATGTTCTACAAAAAAAACAACCAAACAACTCTAAGCTTCCTAGAAAAAAGAGTCTTTGATTACTTTTCCAAACTCACCAGGCAGACCCCAAGCCAAAGTGCCGATTCTCTCTGCTACTACTCAGCAGAGATCTGAGAGGAGGTTTGACATGACGAAGCTCCAACTGCAGGACAATGAACCCAAGGAGCTTCTTTTATGGAAACAGCAGTTACTGTTATGGAAATACAACCTTTTTGATATCAAGACTGGAGTCTGACCTCAGATGCACGTGTTTTTCCCCTTCATAACTTCAGCTATTTCCCTTTCCAGGATACAAATACAATGCTCTCATACTACCTGGAAAAGCAGGACTCTACTCCAAATTACCTAAAAACCTAGGTGTAATGGAAGAATGCCATGGATCTGTAATGCCACAACACCCAAACAGCTCCACGATGTTTGAATCTCACCGCACTGAGTGCCACAGAAAATAGACACATGGAATTATCACAATCACAGTGTTAGGGATTGGAAGGGACCTAGAAAGATCATCCAGTCCAGTTCAGTCCAGGACCTAACACCACCACACTGCCCAGCCAGGCTGTCCTTCAACACCTCCAGACATGGGGACTTCACCACTGCCCTGGGCAGTCCAGTCCAGGTTCTGAGCACCCTTTCTGTGAGAAAGGGCTTCCTAACATCCAACCTAACCCTCCCCTGGCAGTTTCAGGCCCTGTCCTCTTGTCCTGGCACTAGCCGCCTGGGAGAAGAGCCCAACCCTCACCACCTGACTACAACCTCCCTTCTCAGGGTTGTAAAGTCCCTTCCCCAGCCTCACTGCTCCTCTGGACCTGCTTCAGTACCTCAATCTCTTTCTCAAATTGATGGACCCAGAACTGCCGCCAGGACTCAAGGTGAGGCCTCCCCAGTGCCCAGTCCATGGGGAGAATGGCATCCCTAGTCCTACTGGCCACACTACTGCTGATACAAGCCAGGATGCCACTTCACATCCCCTGGGTACTCTGCTGACTCCTGTTTGATCACCCTGTAACCTGGAGGCTTTCACACACTATAAAACACTATTTCCATTAAACCCCATTCCCAGTTGTCTGTGGAGCTCAGGACCACCACAAACCAGTTGTTTCAAACACAAAGTCAGGTGTGTTGCTTCAATTTTTTTCTATCATACAGGAAAGCTCTCCAGAGAAGTCCGTTAAAAATATTTACAGCCCTCATTAGTGTAGGAAAACAGCAAAATAATGACAGGGAGACCCCTGATTAGGTCCCAACTCCTGAGGCAAATTTTTAGGGTACCCAGATAGAACTGAATGCATCCAAACACAAAGAAAATCGGAATGATTTAGGTTGGGAGGGATCTTAAAGATCATCTAGTTCCAAAATATCTGGCCTGCCTCAACATCATCTCTCAACTTCTTGGGTTGAACAAGTTTCAAAACTAAACCCCCTCAAAATGTACTACTTTGGTGGACATGAGCAAACAACTCTCTGCTGTGAGGGTGCTGAGATGCTGCAACAGGTTGCCCAAGGCAGTTGTGGCTGCCCCATCCCTGGCAGTGTTGAAGGCCAGGCTGGCTGGGGCCCTGAGTAACCTGATCTCGTGAAGGTGTCCCAGCCTGTGCAGGGGGATTGGGACTGGAAGATCTTTAAAATCCCTTCCAATCCTGCCCACTCTATGATTCTGTGATGTCCTAAAGGCAATGAAATTCATTGTGGTCCATGACAGAATTTTGTCTGTCAGGGACAACAGTGAAAATTGAGTCTGGGGGAGTAAAAAAGAAAGACAATAAGAAAACAGTTGTAAGAGCTATCTGCAAGTCCACAGAAAGTTCATTCACTCTTTGAAGGACTCTTCCACGGGTAACAGGAACATTGTGGATGAACATTCCTGCTCTGGAGACACTCCAAACCTGCCTGGATGTGTTCCTGTGGGATCTGCTCTAGGAGAACCTGCTCTGGCAGGGGGGGTTGGATCTCGAGGTCCCTTCCAACTCCTCCATTCTATGACTCTATGCAAGCCGGACTCAGTCAAAGTGAGAAACGTCCTCGACTCCTTCCTCAGGACACAAACATTGCACACTGGGACCCGTTACAGCCCTCCCCTGCTGACAAAGCTCCAGTCCCAGCTCCCTTTCCCCACACAAAGACACAACACGCTGCCAGCGGCCACAGAACCGCTCAGCAGCCACTAAAGGCCCTTCTTCCCCTTGGGGATGCGGATGGGTCACGGCACGGCGGGCCGGTTCCTGGGCCCAAACCCTCCCGGGGCTCAGCGGGTAGAACCGAACCGCGCTGGGCACTGCCGAGGGGGGCCGCTCCACTGCCCCCCCGACCCGCTCCTCTAGCAGGAGGTGGGGGCTGGCATCAACCCCCCTCCTCCTGAACCGGGCAAGGGCAGCACCGGCTCCCCCAGCCCTCCCCCGTACCTGTGAGCTGGGCGCTGCCGCCCGCTGCTGCTGCCGGCGCCGCTGCTGCTGCCCGCTGCCCATCTCCCTTCCCTGCGGGGGCC
>VZRI01004203.1:378693-403459 GCA_013397515.1 Upupa epops | reverse complement strand
CCAAGGCAGTTGTGGCTGCCCTATCCCTGGCACTGTTGAAGATCAGGTTGGCTGGGACTCTGAGTAATCTGCTCTAGTGAAGGTGTTGCTGCCTCTGCAGAGCTGTTGGGACTGGATGATCTTTAAGGTCCCTTCCAACCTTGGCCATCCTATGATCTCAAATGTTTCTATGATACTTCTGCACATACTTGCTGCAAAACCTGCAGTGTACATACACTGAGACAGTGAGCAAACAAATCACTTGTAGACTTTCCAGCCATAGAATTTTGCTCTAAGCTGTGCTCTGCCTCGCTGCTAATACACCAAACCATTCCTGCGCCTTTCACTGGTGCCAGTTGTTTTTCTTAGTATTTTTTTCTCCCTTGCTAATCCAGCAGCCTCCCCTAAAGTGGCCAAGGCTGTTGGTGCTGCCAAGGCACTGAGAGAACACAGAGCCTTCTGTCCACAGAGCATTCGGCTTGGCCAAGGCACAAGCAGGAGCTTTTCTTCCCTCCTGTTCAGAAGCCCCCAGTAATGAGGGCTTTGGCCGTGGAAACGTGGTAGGACAAGCGCACAAACTAAACAAAGAGATCCACATTGAAGTTGAAATGTTGGGAGGAAGGTGGGAGAGGGGGGGGAAGACACAGATCTGGACTAATGTGGGGGATCAGAGCCCACCAGCAGCACAGGGTTAATGCTGTATTGGGCCCTGGGAGCCTCACAGCTGATGAACCTGCTGGGCCTTCCTGACTTAAGGAGGTTTTAGGGTTGTGAAGCAGTTGCAAGGGAGGCTTGGGGGGCTTTTTCGGATGAAGTGGAGCAAGGAGCCTTTCAGGGAATGTAAAAGCCTGGGGGATTCAAAGAGACAGGAGTGCTGAGGGACCTTTCTGCTACCTACGCAAGTAGCAGTAGGCATAGCAGGAGGTCTCCCTATGGAAAGCAGAGGGACTTGAGATGCTTTTCAGTTTGACCACTGAGAGGAGCCATTTATCGATTCAACTTGTACCTGGAGCCATAGCCAACTCCCCTAACTGTAGCTGCTCGCTGTGTTCCAACCGTGTGCTGGACATCATCCCGATTTTCACTTTGCTTTTGTTCTCCAGGTTGAATAACTGCATTGGATTTTCTAACTACAAATTCTTTCTACTGTTCTTAGCCTATTCTCTGCTCTACTGCTTGTATATCGCTGCTACGGTCTTCAAGCCTTTCATTCAGTATTGGACAGCAAGTTGTGAAATCTGGTTATTCAGACTTTTCCAAAGATTTCCTGGGATTTCTACCTTCGGATTCGTTACTCATTTTAACCTTCCCCTCAAAGGTTTTAGCGTAGCCCAACCTCGGACCCATCTTCTGCACATGCATTTCTGAACAGTTCTTCTGGTACTTCAACAGAAAGCATTCACACGCTTATTAGCAATATACTAATTAACAATATACTGATTAGCAGTGCTCCCTCACTTGGACACATTCTCCACACAGTTGAGCCAGTTTCACACAAGCATTTAAGTTGCCAGCTCTACTTCTTACCAGACTATAAATAAACACGTGGCTCATTATTATTTCTTGATCAGGATTAAACCCAGTTACAATCATTCAGGATGAGAACATGTTTACGAGGACCTACATCAACCCTGGTGATTTAACCCCTATCAGGGGCTAAACTACAACCCTGTTTCATCATTCCTCCTCAGCTGGGATTAGGAAAAGGAACATCTACAGAAATGGTGCTGCCAAAGGTCTGGAATTAGTCACAGAATCACAGAATGATTGAGGCTGGAAAAGACCTCTGAAATCATCCAGCCCAGCCCATGACCTGACATCACCCTATCAACCAGACTAGGGCACTAAGGGCAACAACCAGGCTGTCCTTATACACCTCCAGGGATGGGGACTCCACCACCACCCCGGGCAGTACATGCCAGGCTGAGAACCCTTTCTATGAGGAAGGGCTTTCTAACATCCAACGTAAGCCTCTCCTGGCAGCTTCAGGCCCTGCCCTCTCATTCTGGTGTTAGATGCCTGGGAAAAGAGCTCAACCCCACTTTCCTACAACTTCCCTTCTCAGAGTTGTATAGTTGTAGGGAGAAGGTTCCTCTGAATCTCCTCTTCCAGGATAAATACTGACAGCTCCTTTAGCTTCTCCTCATCAGCCCTTCCCTCCCGTCCTGTCCCCAGCCTCATTGCTCCTCTGGACCATCAACAGCACCTCAGTCTCTTTCTTGAAGTGAGGGCCCCTGAACTGCCTCCAGGACTTGAGGGAAGGTCTCACCAATGCCCAGTACAGGAGGAAAATTACATCCCTGGTGCTGCTGGCCACGCTACTGCAGATACAAGCCAGGATGCCATCAGTCTTTTGTGCCACCTGGGCACCCTGCTGGCAAAGTTCACACTCTCCTTAAGCACTTGTAGCACAAAATATCAGCCTCCCCTCAGTTACCACTCAACTAATCTGCTCACAGTTCTGCTTTCAATCCCTTTTTCATCATTAATCATCTCTCTCAGGCTGTCAATGTGTTCTTGCAGTGTTGGATGACGGGCAGCTCACCACCTCAATATTCCCTCAAAATCACCATCCCACCACTAACCGTTCCCCTCTGTACCTCTTGGCAGAACCTATTTATTTCTTAACCATGCCAGTTCATACTAACCAGCGCATGAACTCAGCGATCAAACACACACGTTACATCTTCAGCTTGAGGGAAGCAGGCAGGTAACAGCTTGTGTCCCTGATGCAGCACACCAGCACGTGGAACTGCTCCTCTCTCCGCAGTTAACGAAGACAAGGCTGTAACAAAACATTTGTGAGGGTAAGAAAATGTGGTTTAACAGCACTCATCTGTCAATCGCTTTTGCGGACAGAGGCACTAGGGCCACGATAACACAACCCAGGGCTCCTGAACGTTCCCCACACACTGAGCTTGACATGGTGGAAGCACTGCACAGGTGCCAGACGGCTGAGAGCTGCGTTTGGATCACATCGATCCAGCACACGCTGTCTCAGCGTAAGTACAGTGTATGCAGGAAGGGTTACTCAGCAAGACCCTCAGCCCAGAGTCCAGAGCCTAAGCCCAGAGCCTAAGCCCAGAGCCTAAGCCCAGAGCCTAAGCCCAGAGCCTAAGCCCAGAGCCTAAGCCCAGAGCCTAAGCCCAGAGCCTAAGCCCAGTACCCAGAGCCTAAGCCCAGTACCCAGAGCCTAAGTCCAGACCTTTCAAGCCCGGACCCTAAGCCCAGTCCCTTCAAGCCTGGTCAGACTCTACGACCGGACCCACCCTAAGCCCGGAGAGGCGCTGCGCCCGCTCGGAGGTGCGGTACCTGCGTGGCTNCGGCTGCCCGAGCCCGGACAGCAGCAGCAATGGGGTCCCCGCGGCGGGGCCGGGGTCGCCGCCGATCGGGCCGCAGCTGAAGCTGCTGCCCATGAACGACCAGCTCCGGGAGCTACAGACCATCATCAGGGACAAGTAAGAGGCGATCTCTGCGGGCGGAGGGCGAGGGGTGGTGTGCCCCCGCTGCCTCAGCGGCGGCTGGTGCGCGCTCCCGCGCCGGGCTCGACGCCATTGTAGTGACGTGGGAGGCGGGCACGCGCCGCCTCAGCCCCAGCCGCGCTGCCGGGGGGCTCCGAGGGGCCGTTCTGTCCCGGGACTGGCGGCCATAGAAGGGTAGTTCGGCGGCTTTTAGAGCGTCTTAGAGGTTTAATGGCTTCGAGCTAAAGGAGGGGAGATTGAGATGAGATCTCGGGCAGAAAGCCCTCCCTGTGAAGGTGCTGAGGCCCTGGAACAGGTTGCCCAGGCAGGTTGTGGCTGCTCCATCTAAGACCAGGCTGGATGGGGCTCTGGGCAACCTGGTTTGGTGAGGTGTCGCTGACCCTGGCAGGGAGTTGGGGCTCGGATGAGCTCTGAAGTCCTTCCAACCCGGACCGGACTGGTTTTTGCTGCCCGTAGTGTGTGTGTGTGTGTGTGGGAAGCTGTCAGGTGGCCCCTGGCCTGTCCCATCATCAGCCTCTTCAGTCAAGTGACAGCTGTCGGATGAGAGGAAACAACCTCGAGTTGTTCATAAACATTTAGACTGGGTGTTAGGAAGAATTCCTCTACTGGAAGGGTTATCAGACACTGGAGTAGGCTAGAGTTGCCATCCCTGGAGGGACTGAAGAGTGCTGTGCTGCTTAACATGCAGTGTGAGGTTCCAGCTGCTGTCCTGTGCCTTGGAAGGAGAGGTGATCCTATAAGCTATAAGAAACCAAGGTAGCAGCCTTCAATTAGAATTGCAATTTGCCTACCGTGATGCTAGAACCACTAGCAGACACAGAGGTGAGAAATAAACAGATTGACAGAGTGATTAGGTTCTGAACAAAACCTTTTCTTCCTGCAACACATTGGCTTTCTAACATCCGTGGTAACTAACCAACAGCAGACACGGTTCTTCCTCCTGTTCCTACCTGTCCACCTGCATAATCAACGTTTGGGTAGTATCTCCTGGTATTTGTTTCCTGATTTGTAGCTGAAAACACAAATACATCCTTTTGCAAAACTAAACACCATCTCTCAAAGACAACAGCTACATTAATTTTATTAGTTGACCTTAAATGAGTTGGTCTTTTTTCTTAATCTTCCAAGTATTGTGGAAAAACATAAATCTCGTCGCAGATAGGAGCTAACATCGATGAGGAGGGCAGTTGTGGCAAAGAAGGGAAGTTGTGAGTACACAGAGCAGAGCAGAAACCCAAACCAGGTTCGGTGATGGCCTCTATAAAGTTAATGAAGAGGAACGGGAACATCGTTTTGACATCTAGACAGATAAACTGAGTGGGTTGAAGAATGCAAATTATTTATTAAGTCTCAGGTGGTAGCAAGCTTATGCAAAAACCAGCAGCTGACACTTCAACTTGAAGAGATTCTTCTGTTAAGAGTTGCATCAGCTTTGTTGCGCAAGACGTCGGGAAGGGGAAGCATCAGAATAAGGCTTGTAAGTAATGAATTACTCATAGCAGCTGCAGCGATAGCAAACTGCTTTACTCCGAGCATGATGCTGCCCTGGCAGTGGAGATGCCTTGCCAACTCATGAGGAAAACTGATGAGAAAGACATGTAGTGCTCTAGTGTCTCCTAGGACATTAGGGAAGCACTGTCTTTATGTTCTATCCCAGAAAACAGCTGCATCTCAGAAATGAGAGACCTCGAACTGGCTCATTTTAGTGCCTGCCACTCAGAAGGACACTAAGATGTGTCCAGCAGCAAGGGGGGAAGCAGTAAGCATTCCCTGCACAGCTATAACTGCTTTAAGATGGACTCTATGACCAGCTCCTCCAGTAGAATTGTATTTGTGAGTAAGCAGCTATGGGGCTAAGAGCGGCTAGCAGTCCAAAAAGCCAATGTCAACTGACAAAAGGCACTGCCCAGGGAAGGGGGAAGAGCTGTAGCATCTAGCTATCCCTTAAATCTTTATTTCTGTGTTACAAACACAACAGGTAGCACCAGAACTGCCTTAACTCAAGGAGAATATTTAGATGATTTAGTGCTGCTGGACGGATGATCCAGGTACAGCAGTCACTTGAAAAGGACAGAAATTAAAAAGCAAGATATCAGGGGACAGAAATAGGACAAAGGAGGGGAAAACCAGTCAATTTAAGGCTGTGACTGGGAAGTGAGGAAGGGGTAGACACACCCCGTGCAGTGCTAGTTAAAATCAGATGCACAGCACGTGGAGCTGAGGATGGTCAGCCCAGGTGCAGAAAACTTCAGGGTCTCTTTTATGCATAGTGTGAGCAGCTCAGAACAGTGGGAAGCTCTTCCCTTGTTCCAGAGAGGATTAAGAGAAAGAAATAGTGGCCTCTCAATTGAGATAACTTTTGCACTGAGCACTGGAGATGAATTTTGAGTTGTCTAATGGGATGCGAGCTAACTGACATTTCGGAGCAGTTACAGCCTCTTCCTCAGGAGGGTATGAGCTCCATGTCATTCATAGCCCACATAGGTTAGGACCAGGGCTCTGGGATCTGCCATGAGCAGTGCAGCTATTTATACTGTAGAGCTCTGGTTTCAGGGGGAGAAAGCAGGGAGACTCCCCTTTGCATACAGCTCAGATGCATGAAGTAGTGAAGTGCTGCAGGTAGAATGTGCTCTTGTTTCCCAGCAGCATCATCCTCCCTTCATGGCAACAGTTCATCCAGTACCTCAGGTGTTCTCAAAAGTCCTTTTACAACTTCTACTGGGGGAAGTGGCTGTTCTGCAGTCTTGCCTTTACAGCACCCTGCATGTGGGTGTCTCAGGGTGTTCTTGTGTAGGGGAACTAAACTAGAGAAACAGGAATTACTAAAGCTCGTCAAGACCTCCAGCCACATCAGCGGTCACTACTGGTACCAAGAAGCCAAATGGAATCCTGGGCTGGATCAGAAAGAGGGTGTCTAGCAAATCAAGAGAGGTTCTGCTTCCTCTCTGCTCTACCCTAGAAAAAGCCACGTCTGGAGTATTGTGTCCAGTTCTGGGCTCTCCAGTTCAAGAGGGATAGAGATCTGATTGAGAGAGTCCAATGGAGGGCCACAAGGATGATGAGGGGACTGGAGCACCTGCCTTACGAGGAGAGATTGAGAGATCTGGGACTTTTCAGCTTGGAGAGGGGAAGACTGATTTAATCACTGTCTATATGAGGGCTGGGTTTTGGGAAGAAAGAGACAATCTCTTTTCACTTGCACTCTGTGATAGGACAAGGGGCAATGGGTGTCAGTTAGAGCACAGAAAGTTCCATCTCAACCTAAAGAAGAACTTCTTCACTGTGAGGGTCACAGAGCACTGGAACAGGCTACCTGGGGACGTTGTGGAGTCTCTGGAGACTTTCCAGACCTGTCTGGATGTGTTCCTGTGTGACCTGCCCTAGGTTTTATGGTCCTGTTTGAGCAGGGAGGTTGGACTCGATGACCTCTGGAGGTCCCTCTCAACCCCTGTGATCTGTGTGTTTGTGTAGGTGCTAAAGCAGAAAGTAACCCCGTACTTACCTAGTACTACAGAACATCCCCCAACAACACTTCTCACCTCTTAAGACACAAGACACGGAAGTGACTTTCATTGTTGGCTACTTGCTGCGCTGTGTGGAACAGTTACAATGGTTTCACGTAAGAGTTTGCTTTTTGTATGTCCTGCAGTGCAGAGCTGCCTTGGCCACTGTCGCAGAGGGACATGGAGGGACTGGAGCAGGTCCAGAGAAGGGCAGCTGACCTGGGCAAGGGGCTGAAGTTCTCTGAGGAGCCGCTGAGGGAACTGGAGAACTGGAGGCTGAGGGGAGACCTTGCTCTTGACAGCTTGCTCAAATTCAGGAGGTTGGAGAGAGGTGGGGGTCAGTCTCTTCTCCCTAAGAAGAGAGGAAACAGCATCAGGTTGTGTCAGGAGAGGTTGAGGTTGGCCCTGAGAACACTTTCTTCCACAGAAGGGATGTCCAGCCCTGGCCCAGGCTGCCTAGTGCAATCCTGGTGTCTGAAGAGGGTAAAAAAACCAGCTAAATGCGGCACTTTGGGACACAGAGGGGTTTGACTGGTGACCTGATGATCTTAGGGGTCTTTACCAACCTTAACAAGTCCATACGATGTGGGGCATGAAATCTGGTCACAGCTTTGCAGCTGCTAGTGTACAAGAGGTCTGACCTTTCCAGTACTACTGTTAGTTGTCTCTCGGTTTGATGCACCGTTGCCTTCACTGGTCCCCCTCCCCTCAACTCAACAGCCAGGGCATGACTGACCAAGGGTGCCCAGCAAACTCCATCCCTCTGCAAGGACAGGGCAGTTAACCGAACGCCTCGTAATCTGTACGGATAACTCGGCACTCGCTCTGTATCGCTTCACAGTCAGAACCAACATCCTGACGTTGCTGGGTTTGTCTCACCAGCCGTTCATGACATACAGCTAGATTTTCTGAGATTACAGAGTCTGGAAGCACCCAGAGGTGCTGCCTGCACGCTTTTCTACTAAAATAGTTATCCACACCCCAGGTAGAAACAGGAAACCCTTCAAAACATCTTAATCAAAGTCAGTTTGTGTAATTGTAGGGGTTTGGGGGCTGTGTTCAGCAGTTTGAGGATTGGGGTTTTCTTGAGCATTGCTTTGCTGGTTAATGTCAAAGTGGCAGGAGGTTCTGACAGTCCTGTTATTACCAGAAAGAAGGAACATGTAAAAATAGCATTTGTACAGAGTTCTCCTAGCAGAGGGAGAGAAATGTGATTGGGCTGACACTGCTTTTAAAACTGTGTGTGTGTGTGTGTGTGTTTCTGGGCCCCTTGCTTCAAGAAAGAGATGGAGGGGCTGGAGTGCGTTTAGAGAAGCAACGAGGGGAGGCTAAGGAAGGGACTGGAGGGAAAGGCTGATGAGGAGAGAGAGGCTGAGGGAGCTGAGAGTGTTGAGCCTGGAAAAAAGGAGATGCAGGGGGGCACCTTCTCCCTCTCTACAACTACCTGAAGGGAGTTTGCAGTTAGCTGGGGGTCTGCCTCTTCTCCCAGACAGCCAACACCAGGATGAGAAGGCAGGGCCTGAAGCTGCCAGGGGAGGGTGAGGTTGGCTGTTAGGAAGCCCTTCCTCAGGGAAAGGGTGCTCAGAGCCTGGACTGGACTGCCCAGGGCAGTGGGGGGGTCCCTGTGTCTGGAGGTGTTGAAGGACAGCCTGGCTGTGGCCCTTAGTGCCCTGGTCTGGCTGATGGGTGATGTCAGGTCATGGGCTGAGCTGGATGAGCTCAGAGAGCTTTTCCAGCCTCAGTCATTCTGTGTGGCTGTTACTAATTGCCAAGGAAATAAGCAAATGAACCTCTTGACTTTCACTCCTGTAAACATTAAATGTTGCAGGTCCTGGGGGTTACATGCCCAATCTAGTCACACCATGAAGGAGATCTAGATAAGATAGGGTACAAATCCTGCTTATCAGAGGCTTGGGGCTAAGGATCTGCAGTATCATCATCCCATGGTTTCTGATTGACTAAATGGGTGGAGCAAACCTCTTCTGCTGTGGGGAATGTGTCGTGGCGGCTGGTGCAGGTCAGAGCTCAGGAAGTGTGTTAGAACAGAGCTGGAAAGGTAGTACAAGCGAAAGGTAGTACAAGA
This sequence comes from Upupa epops, assembly GCA_013397515.1. NCBI lineage: Eukaryota > Metazoa > Chordata > Aves > Bucerotiformes > Upupidae > Upupa > Upupa epops. The sequence continues at coordinate 394,412 of VZRI01004203.1, read as the reverse complement.
ACATCACCCTGATGTTTTCATGCTTTACATGCTGCTAGTAGGCGCAAAGCTTTGCGTTACCTCCCCACATCTCAGGCTTTACTACCAGGCAGGAAACCCCTGAAGCAGAATGTTTTGTATGTCATAGGAGGCTTTGTGCTGAACTGCCTTTAGGGTGCCTTTTCCTTGACTTAACAGTATATTAAAGTGATGCTCCTAAAATTAATCCCCACTTTAAAATGTAAATTATGACCTTTTCCAGAAAATCCAGCAGAGGAGACTTCGTGTTTTCTGCTGATCGTCTGGTAGGTGGAGAATTTCTTCTTGTACTTTATCACCCTTCCAGGACAGACAGCGGTGCTGTGAACAACTTGCTCTGCACAAAGGAAGTTGCTGTTTGTCAGTAACTTTCTGTATCAGGACTTGTGTTCTCTCAGACCCTCCCAGAAACCACATTGTTATCAAACATCTCTACTTCAGGACAGAGAGCAGCAGTAATGAGAGCACACGGTTTTAAAACAGGTGCAGAGAGGCTGGAGGTGATCCAGTTTTACCATGAGACAGTATGTTCGATCTTCCAAACAATGCTGTATGGCTTCTTACGGTGTGGATGATCACAGCTGGCTCCTGGCACTCTGTGTGCGTTAGGTTAGTAGCTCTGGGTGCGTCCACACAGGGAATTTGGTTCTAGTTCCTCGCAGGGACAAAGCAACTGGAAGGTTTAGAACCTTTTAGAAATTCAGACTGCTGGGGAGGCAGGATTTATCTCACGTGGCTACAACCACACACTCCTACCCACACGTAGGCTTCCTTGGATTTCGGAGTGTGTTTGCTGTTTGCAAATCCACACTCATTAAGGAGGAAGAGTTTTCTTTTCCCTGATAGCAAAGATAAGCCCAGAGACCAATTTCCAGCACCATTTGCTACAGCAGGCAGGTTTCCTCTGATGAGCCCAGTCTTAATCCGTGCCTGATCCAGGCTCACTCAGGGCTCAGATACTACCACAACCTCAGATGGTGGCTGCAGGGCTTCTTGTCTTTGCAGCTCCTTCCACTTTCTCCCCCTGCTTTTCCCTTTCACCAAGACAACAAAGAGCCCAAGACAACAAAGAGCCCAAGACAACAAAGAGCCCAAGACAACAAAGAGCCCAAGACAACAAATCCCATCACTGGTAACTCACAGACCGAGTGACTGACTGGAGTGTCATCTTTGCCCATGGTACTTTTACTTCAGAGCACAACACTCCTACCCCGTATCTTCAGAGAAGACACAAACTGTGTCTGTTCACTGATGACCGTTTGTTTTGCACCTAAAAGGATGACACAAAGCTGCTTGTGAGAGAGAGGGGTTAAGGGTGCTGAAGGGAGTGTCTGAAAGCCACTGCAGTGCTGTGATCCTGCAGTGGGTGTAAACAGTCCTGCGGATGAAGCCAGCTCAGGATAGTGGGTACTGGACAGGTAGAAAAGCAGTAGGGAGAGTAATTTGAGAAACCCCAGCAGCCAGTTCTCAGCTCAAGAGGCTCTGGCTCAACTCTGTCATGTGTGCCGCCAGCAGCAAGCGCCAGGGAAGCTTTTAATTGATGTCACCTTACAGGGCTACTGTAGAGCTCACAAAGCCCACAGTGTTTTTACTGAGACCACCTGAGAGTCCCTTGCCAGGTCCTGCTCAGCAAGAGGCGCACAGTAAGCGAGGTCCAGCCCTGTGAAGTGGAGCTGGTGCTGCGCACAGGCTGGGCAGCACAGCATGGGATGAGAAACCAGGTGAGGGGCAGAAGTCACCTCCCAGAGGCATGAGGACACTGCACAGACCTACAGCCTCATGCCACTATGAGGAGGTAGATTTTGTGGTTTGACTGGAGGTCTGAGTGGAATGAATTCATCTCTCAGGCCTGTGTAACACATCGCCTCTCTTTCAAGGAGGGTGATTCATCCTTTACAAGTAGTTTGAAATCCTGAGGTGCAAAGAGCTGTCTGGCTACAGAGTCCAGATGACAGCCCCACGGTTCCACCTTCCCTTCAGCTCCCAAGAAAAGCTACAGCATAATGAGTGAGAGGATCCCTTGGGAATTCCCATGGTCTTGGGAACATGATGCACGTTATCCCCTCAAATACACTCAGTCTTCCCTTTGCTGACTGCCAGGACTCTGGCTTAAATCTTACATGTAGAACCGTAACAAATGAGAACATTCTTGATATCAGCATTAAGTGCTTCATCTAAAGCGTCAGCATCTCTGTTCACCTGACAGCTTAGCCAGAGCTGCTAGAATTTAACATCCCCTACAGCTTCTGGTTCCACTTACAGGTCTTTTATATTTTTGTTATTGATAACGTAACTTCACGGTTTTAATTTCTGGCTGAACTCCTCTACCTCGGGCCCAACACTTCACTTCATCACAGTAATTAGTAGCTGGTTTATCTTCCAAGCAACAACTCCCACCTCTTGGGGAAGAGGAGCAGGGCTGCTGGTTCTCAGGGCCAGAGAGGAGAGAGGATAAAGTTTTAATCCCTGAGCGTGTGGGTGGCAAAAACTGGAGCACAGAAGTAAATGTTTTATCAGCGCTGATAAGTTCACAGAAGAATACCCCCCAACCTCCCTATGAGCTGATACACGTAGTGAAACAAGATGACTTGACTGTAAACCTTGGCTGGTTTACTCTAAAGCTTGTAGCAGATAGCATCTGTTCCCGTTCTCAGTCAGTTGGACCCCTTGCCCGGGGCTGACCACCGGCCCTCAATACAGCTGCCACACATCCAGCTTGAGAAGAAAACTGAAATCATGAGAACTACCTTCAAAGAGGAACTGTAAATCTAAGGGGCTGTTCCCGATTCCTAGTGGAGGCTGCCTGTGCCCTAGGAACTAGAGCGGAACTGGAAGGACAGGAAAGATCCTCCAGCCTGCTATGCGTGAAGTGAGCAGTGTCCCCACCCAGCCCTAATTAAAGACCCTTTCAGACCCTTCAGGCTGGCAGGTGTTGCCCTAGGACTTGTGAAAACTACTCACAGAACTATCTTATCTCCATTGATAACAAATCCCTTTAAGCTGACTGATGTCTTTGGTCCTACAGATCAGGCTTGTGGTTGAAGAAGGGCTGAATCAGCTTCCCTACACAGAATGTACCGTCACCACTCCAACAGGTACGGGGGAAACTGGGGCTTAACGAGTAAAAACTGGTACAGGGATCAGGAAATATCTGAGTTAGGAGGGACCCGTAGGGATTACTGAGTCCAGCTCCCTGCAGGACTGCCTAGAACTGACTCTCGCATCCAGGTGAGCACATGGTTTTGCCATCTCAGCCTAAATTCATCTCTGTTTGCAACTGGAAGCAGCTGGGAGTGGCGGTAAGCAGGAAGTGAGTGGCTGTATGGATGCGAGAGGGAAGCTCCTGTGGGAATTCCAGCAACCCCCTGTATGAGCCCTACCTTGAGGATTCCATCTGCATTTCTGTGTGCTCGGCACGTTCCTACCCTCTGCCCCTCGCAGGAAATTGCTTGTACGTCTTCAGGTAGAGAAAACACTCAATTGTGAAACCAGACAGAGCCTGGGAAGACACTTAGGAAACACAGTCCCTCACCTTTGCTTCTTCTGAAATGAAACAGCAGCTGCTTTGCTTCTCGAGCGCTGGTGTCACATCTGTTCCAGGTCAGCTAGGGACAGATGGATCAATGACCATCTTCTCTCTGTGTCACATGATTGGACTGGCAGGTCTTCTGCACGAAACATCCCGTGGAAGCTCTACAGTTCTTAGGCAGTGGGCTGCTGCCCTGGCCGTGGGCAGAGTCTCAGTCTCTGTTGGGGGAACATCCAGCACCTGTAAGGAACATAGAATCATAGAGTGTTCCAGGCTGGAAGGGACCTCTGGAGGTCATCTAGCCCGACCTCCCTACACAAGCAGGGGCATCTCTACCCAGGGCAGGTTGCTCAGAGCCTCATCAACCCTGACCTTCAATGACTCCAGGGATGGGGCCCCCACCACCTCCCAGGCAGCCCATTCCAGCCATCAACCCCCACTCACATGGAAGAGCTCCTTTCTCATCTCCAGCCTCAATCTCTCCTTTCCCAGCTGGAGCCCAGTGCTCCTTGTCCTATCCACACAAACTCTTTGGAATAGACCTTCCCCTGCCTTCATGTAGCCCCCCCTCAGGAATTGGAAGGTCTAAAGAAGGTCCCTCCGGAGCCTTCTCTTCTCCAGGCTGAACAGCCCCAGCTCTCTCAGCCTGTTCTCATAGGGCAGATGCTCCATTCCCCTCAGCACTGTGCTGGCCTCCTCTGGACCTGCTCCAATCTGTCTGCATCTTTCATGTGCTGGGGGCTCCAGAACCAGACCCAGTACTCAAGGTGAGGTCTCCCCCAGGGCAGAGTAGAGGGGCAGAAGCCCTTCTCTTGATCTGCTGGCTCCAGTTCTTTTGATGCAGCCCAGCATGGGATTGGCCTTCTGGGCTGTGCGTGCACACTGGTGGCTCATGGCCAGTTTTTCATCCACCAGCCCCCCCAAACCCCTTTGCACAGGACTGCTCTCCAGCAGATCCTCTCCCAGCTACCACTGACAGTGCTGGCTACCCCGACCCAGGTCCAGGGCTCTCTACTTGGCCCATAAGCGCCCCCATCACCGTGTTCTTCCCCGCAGCGGTGCTGCACAAGCTCATTACCAGCTCCTGGCGTTAGAGCTGCAGAACTGGGACTGGCACAGTCGTGCAGTGCAGTCTTTAAATTAACAAGAAATCACTTTTCCGACTCAGTTCCCGCAAGCAGAAGGAGCACAGGTTCTTCACCAGCGCTGGGCTTGACGTCGTTCCTCGCGTGCAAGCTGCAGGGCGCTTCATGCCACCTGATGAGAGACTGCTGTTGTCTGCTGGGATCTCAGCTCCACACCAGGGTCGCTTACCTGGGCGCTTAAGGGGCACTCGGACAGGGCAGGAGGAGCAGAGCTGCTGCCGCTGACGTCTGTTTTCTTTCCTCTGGCAGGACACAAGTACGAAGGAGTCAGGTTTGAGAAGGGCAACTGTGGAGTCAGCATAATGCGCAGCGGTAGGTGCCCGTGCTTGGTGAGTTAAACCCTTTGCAAACCTGTAGGCAGTTCCCTGCCCCAGCAGAGTTCTACCCAGCCCGGCCAGTTGTTCTCTTTCCAAGTAGCCTTGCTCACAGAGCGACGGCTGCTACGTGACATTAACCAACACCCAGGAGCTAAGTACCACCAGGGAGAGTCGATTTCCTGTCTAAACAGAAGGAGAAAGGAAAACCCCACTTCCAGTGGCTCTAACACTTGGAGCAGAGAACAGAAATCCCTTCTAGAACTGCTCACCGGCAGCAGGGCTGGCTGTGTGGTGGCAGCTGGGCCGTTTCCCAGCCTGTAATCATCTGCTCTTGGGTTTTTTGCTGCTCGTCATGAGGAGAGGCAATGGAACAAGGGCTGCGGGACTGCTGCCGCTCAATCCGCATCGGGAAAATCCTGATACAGAGCGACGAGGAGACGCAGAGGGCCAAAGTTTACTACGCCAAGTTTCCACCCGACATCTACAGGAGGAAAGTCCTTCTGATGTACCCCATACTAAGTAAGTGTCTTCCGTCACTACCTACCGGGAGTCTTGGGGATTTAAAGGGAAGTCCCTACATTGCAGGGGCGCTCTGATGAGGATTTGGGGTTGGTTTCCGTGCCGCAGAGGGACATCTACCAGGCTGTGCCACAACACGCTGTTACCAGTGAGGCTGCACCAGCAAAGCGTCTGACTGTGGCTGTGTTTGGGAGAAAGGCTGAAACTTTAGGGCTGGGTATAAATTTGATTGTGCAGATTTTGCTGTGAGGAAAGACTCCAACAGGAAAGACTCGGTGCTGGATTAATGTTCGACTCCCAGACTGGATATCTAAACACAGTTAATGCTGCCCTTGAAAGAATGCTGCTCATCACAGAAGCACTGGGGCTGGAAAAGACCTCTGAGCTCATCCAGCCCAGCCCAGGACCTAACATCACCACAGCCACCTAGACCAGGGCACTCAGGGCCACAGCCAGGCTGTCCTTAACTCCAGGAATGGAGACTCCCCCACTGCCCTGGGCAGTCCAGTCCAGGCTCTGAGCACCCTTTCCCTGAGGAAGGGCTTCCTAACAGCCAACCTCACCCTCCCCTGGCAGCTTCAGGCCCCGCCCTCTCATCCTGGTGCTGGTTGCCTGGGAGAAGAGCCCGACCCCCCACCTGACTGCAACCTCCCTTCTCAGAGTTAGAGAGAGGGAAAAGGTTTGACCTGAGTCTCCTCCAGGTTAACCCCCCCAGCTCTCTCAGCCTCTCCTCATCAGCCTTTCCCTCCATTCCCTTCCCCCACCTCACTGCTCCTCTGGACCTACTCCAGACCCTCAATCTCTGAGGGGCCCAGCACCGCCTCCAGTCCTTAAGGTGAGACCTCTGCAGGGCCCAGTCTCATCGCTCAGTCCCACAGCAGCATTAACACTGGTGTTCTGGGATGGCCTAGGACGAGTTCTGCAAGCAGGAGGGGGTAGAAGCAGGAACGCTCTCCCTTTGACTCTTGCAGGTACTGGCAACACTGTCATTGAGGCTGTCAAAGTTCTTGTAGAACACGGCGTGCAGCCCAGCGTCATTATCCTGCTCAGCCTGTTCTCCACACCTCACGGTAAGCGGGGCCAGAGCCAGCACAGGAACACTGAGCCGGGAAGTCACTGAGTCCTGCGGTTCAGATCGCGTTGGGTTGGTCCACACCAAATGAAGCCCAGTTCTGCAGGGAGGGTGAGAGAAATGAGGGCGCAGACTGCCCTGTCTGTGTCAGAGGGCTGAGCTTGTAAAAGGGGATCCAGGAAAAGGATCTGTGAGGTAGGAAAAACCTGGAGAGGAGGAGACTCTGGGGAGATCTCAGAGCAGCCTTCCAGTCCCTGAAGGGGGCCACAGGAAAGCTGGGGAGGGGCTGTTTGCAAGGGCTGGGAGTGGTAGGAGCAGGGGGAATGGTTTCCAGCTGGAAGAGGGGGGGTTGAGACTGGAAGTCAGGAGGAAGTTCTTCACAGTGAGGGTGCTGAGTCCCTGGACCAGGTTGCCCAGGGAGGTTGTGGCTGCCCCCCAGCTCCCTGGAAGTGTTCAAGGCCAGACTGGCTGGGGCCTTGAGCACCCTGGTCTGGTGGGGGGGGTCCCTGCTCAGGGCAGGGGGGTTGGAACTGGGTGATCTTGAAGGTCCCTTCCAACCTGAACTGTTCTAGGAATCTCTGTGAGGTAGGATCTTGGGGGTTGTTGGCCAAATCGGCTGTGGCAGAAACCACCCCAGTGATCACAGCAGTTAGCTGAGCCGCAGAGAGCTGTCACTGCTGGCAGTCTGTAACCACTCTGTGCTTGGACTGCGACTGTTACGGGGAAGAACAGAGAAGTCCAAACCAGAATGGCCAGAGAAGCAGACCCGCTCGTTCGGGAAGCTGCCCCTCACAGTCAGCTGGGGCAGAAAGGTGAAGCAGAAGAGCCCAGAGAGTTCTGCTAAGAGTGATTTAACCTGGGGGGCCGAAACACTTACTGTTGCCTTTGTCCTCTCCCCAAAGGTGCCAAATCCATCATCCAGGAGTTCCCCGACATCACCATTTTAACTACAGAAGTCCATCCTGTTGCCCCGACACACTTCGGACAGAAATATTTTGGCACGGACTGACGTGCGCAGAGCAGACGGACAGGACCGCGTGACACCACGAGAGGCGGCTGTCACTGCAGTCTCTTATCATCGAGTGGGCTGAGGGCACCTTTCCGAATCCCTCTGGTCAAAGGAGGGAAATCCTTCACTTGAGTTAGCTGCGGTCAGGCGCTGCCTGACCTGGGACTCGGGTACAGCCGCGAAGCTCTGTCGGTACAGTCGAACGTCTCGGCGCTGGGGCTGTACAAACCGCTGCACTCTCCGCTTTAACTTATTTATTCTTCCAGAGCCCGGCCTGTGGCTGCTCGCGAGAGCAAAATAAACCGACTAAACAACACAGGTCTGTACGTTGTTTCTGCCCTTCACAGCCCTCGGGTCGGCTGCTCCCAAAGCTGTGGCAGAGTGGAACTCTCTTTGGAGCAACCAGGCCTGAGTGACGGAGCAAAGTGGCCCTGGGGGCTTAGCAGCCTTTGGGGATAAAGCAGCAGTGGCGCTGATGAGAGACAAATCTGCAGCCAGTGCTTGATTCCTTTGGCTTGAAACCCCCTGGCACCAAGAACCCAACCCAAAAACAGTATCTGACCTCACTCTAACTGTGGGAAAACTAAACTGCACTGGGGAGAGCTCACCTGGAGTACTGGGTGCAGTTCTGGNAGGGCTTTTGACAGGGATGGTAGCGAGAGGACAAGGGGAAAGGGTTCCAGCCTTGAAGAGGGGAGATCGCGGTTGGACAGGAGGAAACAATCCTTTCCTGTGAGGGTGCTGAGATGCTGCAACAGGTTGCCCAAGGCAGCTGCGGCTGCCCCATCCCTGGCAGTGTTGAAGGCCAGGCTGGCTGGGGCCCTGAGTACCCTGATCTAGTGAAGGTGTCGCTGCCTGTGCAGGGGGGCTGGGACTGGAAGCTCTGTAAGGTCCCTTCCCCCCTGCCCGTTGTATGATCTGAAGACACCACAGCCCAGTATTGTTTTAAATGGAGCTGCACTGTAGGAATACAGAGGCCTAGGGGCCCCCCCCCACCGCCTCACAGGGCAAAGGGCAGCACCCTACCCTGTGAATCTGGATGAAGAACCTTCCCGGAGCCGAGCAGGAATTTCAATGACACTATGTAAAAGCACTCCCAGACAGAGAACATTCAGGCTGAGCAGAGACCGAAGGACAGAGGCATCTACTCACAGCTCTAATAAATCAGCCAGCAGTGGGTTTAATGCAGTCCTTGCCGGCAGTACAGCATAAACCACGCGGGCTCTCGGGTATAAACCGGGCTAGAAAACAACAAAGCAGAGGGGCCAGGATATTCAAACCCTAGAAATGCGGGGGAGCTGTCGGGGGGGGACGTACACAAAGCGCTCGGGATCAAACCAGGGCGTCTGTCCGACAGTAAAAACGAGTACCCAAAGCTTCTGTAAAATCCCGTTGGGTATCAAAAGGCTCGATGCCGGTAGCAGCGTTACAGTCCCGAACCCAGCCCGACGCTCCCAACGTCGTCAGGAAAAACACTGAGGGCTGAGGACTGGGGATTGAACAGCATCGTTCCGGGGGGCACGGCCTCCGTGCTGCGTGTACACAGGTTCCTTACAGCTCGCACCACCAGCGGTGCCGGCTGTCTGAAAAGCAGCCCAGTGTCTCCTGTTCTGTGCTCCTGCTCCTGTTCGCTGGGCTGGCACAGAGCCCGCTGTGCTCCTCGATACGGAAAGGGGGTGACACTGCCCAGCTTCACACGAAGGGAGGTTAAGGAGGTGGGATTCTGGCTCCGAAATGGAACCAGCTGCTTCCAGAAGGGCTTGTGCAGTCGCTGTCCTGCTCCACCCAGGTCTTCCTGTCTAGTCAGAACGGCAGCGAGGGGACCCCACGCTGAAGCAAGGTCAGAGTCTCCCTGTGATGCTGGATTCCACACGCTCGTTGGCCTGTGATTACCTGACCCTGAGGTTTAATGAAGCTTTATCTCTACAAACATCGCTTCCAGATGAAAACCAGCGAGAGCCATCTAAACCCTCACACGAGCAGCTCTAGTCTGTACGTTACTGCTGCCAGAATCTCCCTGCTCCAGCAACAGTGCCTGGGATTTCCCTGAACAGCGGCTGAGCCCTTGGGTGAGGAGCACGGGCAGGAGGCCCCACCGTCAGCATAACAGTACAGGAGAAGAACTGCCCCGGTGGAGGCAATGCAGTGCAACAGGTCCCACCTGCCTCCCCACACCAGCTCTGAGTCACAGAAGCTGTGCCGCCTCCTCCTTGGGGGAGGCCACCTCTGCACCAGCAGGAATCACGACGGTAACAGATGCCAACAGGAGGAGTCTGTCTCTCCCGCAGAGCAGAGAGGCTTTCCGATTGTCCAGGAAGAACAACCACAGCAGCACTGTGCAGAGTCCACTGCAATTTCATTCCTCTAACAAAGGGAAGTGCAGATCTCAGGAGGAGCAGCACACAGGTTCCTCAGTTCTGGAAGGAGATGGGGAGGCTGAGGATTTCTGTTTGGCTCCACAAGGGCTTTAGCCCAAGGTTTAGCACAAGCACAGTCCGAGTGCAGTCATCACCGAGAGGGCAGGAGTGTTTTCAGGTAAGACCCTGCCTGTTGCAGGAGCTGCTGGTACCAGCACTCGGTGCAGGCAGGTGTCTCTCTCCAGCACAAGGGGAGTAAGAAGCAAAACTGACCCCTTGGGCCTTTTGGTTGGGACTGCTCCGTCCTTCAGCAGTGGCTGCTCTCCTCTGCAGTGGGACAGAGGCTGCTCTAGCTTCCACACCTCGCGCAGGAAGAGCACGTAAGCGGCACTGAAGCAGAGAAGCTTCACCAGCATACAGGCTCGCATCTCGAATGTACACGAGCGTGGTGCTCGAGCTCCACACGGACACTGAAGCTAGAAAATGAACTACAGCTTTTAGGAGTGAGATAAAAGCAGAGCAGGAGGCTGGATCCCACCACCCTGAGCTGAGCCGGAGTGAGGAATCACAAAGCAGTACCTGACAAACACTGGGTACAGACGGAACACGTGGCACAGCTGCTGGAAGCTACACCCACTCCTCTGGGTGGCATCCAAACCCCCAGCACGAAGCGCTCAAAGCTGCCCGCGTCTGAGCCGGACAGGCAGGAGAAAGAGGAAGGAGGTTCTCTCAGGAGACGGAACAAGGACAAGACTCAAGCTGAGTTACAGCAGGGTCCGATCCCGGCGTTCCCAGCCAGGGGAGGTGATAAAGCACCGGGCAGGACGAGGCTGACAGGCCCTGACTTCCAAGGACAAAGCCAGGCGGCCATGCAGATGCTGTAACTGAGGCTGCCCAAGGGGTTTATTTCTGCCACAGAAGCTGAGAGAACTGGAGAAGTCTCGGGAAAATCAAAGCATTTTCAAGTACAGCAGATGGGCTGCGAAACCACAGGAGTCACCGAAATGAAAGCGTGACCCTCGGAGTTAATTAATTCTGCTTAATAAACAAGGTCAGCAGCACCTCTGGAGGCTGCTAATTCACCGCTGTGGTGCCTGAGCCAGCTCTGCAGCGACCAGGAGGGAGGCAGCGGGTCCCTGAAAGCATCTCGGCTCCTTCTTTGTATCGAACGACAGGGAAAGGGCAAAGCCATCTCTTCCCCCCAGCTCCTTACAATCACGTTACGGCCCTGACACCACACAGCGGGCTTGGTACCGAGGCTGTGCTGGCCCACGCCAGCGCCACAGGTAGCAGAGCTGCTGCTGGATGCCAGGAAGGAAACATTCGGTGCTGCAGTGCGGGCAGGATGCTCACAGGCTCTTGGTGGTGACAGCATGACACACACGCTAGGTACAGCCCACAAAAAACACGGTTCTGGTTCCTGACTACAGGAGTCTGCTCCAAAAACACTCTGTACTCATCTGTCACGAGACAAAACCAACCTGCGGTGCAGCTCAACAAGTCCCTGCTCCACGGACAGGACTCGCTGGCCAAGGAGAGGCCTTGCCACGATGTCCCATCAAACATCACTATGATGTTTCCTCTACTGAGGGGGTTTCCAGAGCGCAGTGAGCCTCAGCAGAGTGGGGAGAGGTGGGCGCTGTGGTTTGGTTAATTCAGAGCATTCATCTGGGAGCGCAGGGACAGAGGACAGCGGGAGGTCTGCTCTGTACTACAGAGCCAGAGCCTGAGGAGTTTCTGGTTTCCAGTGCATCTGCCTGGCTCATTCACCAGGACCTTGTGCATCCTGCCTTTATCACAGGAACAGGGCTGTGAGCAGATCCGAACCCACAGAGGTCGCAAGAGCCAGCTCACAGCAGCCCCTGCAAATCCACGCAGCTTCAGACACTGCTCTGACACTCGTACTTACCAACGCTCACCGGGCGACGGATGAAACAGTCACCACCTCACCTGCCTGTGATTAAACGCGAGGAATTGAGGGTTCAGCAAGGCACAGCGGGCACCTCTGCTGGTGCCGAATTCTGAGACGCTCCCTATTGTGTTCAGCTGCCACTGGCCTCTCAACACCTTCCTCCGGAAGCGAGGCGGTTAGTTCTGCTGCCACCTCATCACACACCACCAGATTCAGGTCAGAAACGCAGGTTTGCATTAACAGGAAGAAGAGTTTCAGCACTGGAGAGCTGTCTGATGACAGAACCAGCCAGCAGATGCAGCTGAATCAGGGATACTCAGGGTGTTCAGTACTGAGCAGGCAAGAGTAACCTGCACTGAGCTGGAGACCCCCCCCAGGACTCCGAACTATGGAGCTGTGACAGTATGAGCGGTGCAGAGGTCACTGCCTGCCCCACACCAAGGGGTATAACATACCTGTCTGTACAGAGAGCTGAACACCTACTGCTACAGACAGAAAATCCCCCAAGACTCTCTTCTGCCTCACAAACGCGGCTGCACTGGTAGCAGCAGCAGAGCAAACAGAGGAAGAAGGGAGCCAAGGCCTTTGTCACGAAGAGATACTCGGCAATCGCCCCTCGTGACACACAGAGCCGCTCCTGCAGTCGCTGTCAACACAAACGGGCTGAGGGACACAAAAATGAGAGAGAAAACAGCACCAGCTGAGCCTAGACGCAGAGTACCGGCACGTTACGCATGCGCCTATCCGGACGAGAGCGACCGAGTGGCCAGGTTGAATCATGCAGAGAGAAAACAAGAGGCAGGTCTAGAAAAACGCTGATGATCCTGCCAGCAGCTTCCCAGTTCCACTGCACAGAACGAAACCAGTGGCACCTTCCTTTGGCTGCAAACGGAGCACAGGGAAGAAAAAAGCCAGTCACCTCGTAGTGCTGAAACCCCTTTAAACCACCAGGCGATCCCTGTACTTAGGAAGAAGGCAGAGCAGTCGCTGCATCGAGTCTCTCTCCAGCGTCGTGGGCCTAAAACCACCTTTGTGGAGCATGAACTCCCAACACGACCGCTGGAGCTACATCTGCAGCACGCACGTCCACCTCCTGCGTTCGGAACTTGCGTCTTCCTTTCTGACTCCGCAAACACAGAGCGCTTCCACCCAGCGGCCCAGGAACGAGTCTGTATCGCAGCCCTCGGCCAACGGCAGCAGCTCAAGAGCCTTCCTGTAGGTGCCTGCAAGTAGGACTGGGCTTCACGGGCACGAAAACTCAAGCCAGGTAATGACAGCCTCCTAAAAACCACCGCAAAAAAGATATCCAGGGCCACAATATTCTTAAGTCTGGCGAGTGGCAACGCGAGCACTGCATTTTCACGCTGCACGCGCGTGCTCAGTGCTTCCCTTAAATTCAGCTCTCAACTCGGTGCCGAATTTCAGCGGCCCGGAGTCTCGTTGAGTTGAACCCGTGAGAGAAGGCTGGAGAATCTGTGTCAAAGCAAACACCGTCCTCAAGAATATTATGGCTTGGAAGAATTGCAACAACTCGAGTCCCTGATGTCTGCAAAACGAAGAGGCCTTTGGGAATGCCCTCGCACCGCGGTCCTTACCTGTCTGGAATAAAAATAGGGGTAATTTATAGAGTACCAAGGGCAGGCCGCTTGGCCAGAGTCGCTCTGTAAAACCGCTCGGTGCACTCTGTTAACTGCAACTGCTGAAGCCTTCAGCAGCAGGGCTCCCAGAGAAGCTCTCTAGAACGCAGAGTCCAAGCGGGGTGTTTCCTCTTCTTGAAGATCCGCTTGTCTGCTGCCCCTCAAAAGCGAAGTCCATGCCAAGAGAAGGGATGTTGACTCCTGAGAGAGAAGCTGAAACGGCAAGAAAAGGAACGCGTGCCACTGGAAGCGCTGGTCTGGTGACTCTGAGCAGAGGTTTAAAGCGGCACAGGGGGCACACGGGGGTTTCACTCCCGCAGCACAGTGCTGCTTTGCCGCTGCCTCCCCAGAACCAGAAAAACCCCGCTCTGAGGCCTTTTCTTCTCAGCAGAAGCAAATGGAAGCGTCCCTACAATACAGACAGAGCCCACGTGTACAACTCCACGCGTGGATTCCAGGGTGTTCCGTACGACACAGTTATTCAACACCCAGCGCTTGCCAATTCCATCCGACTGTTCCACCTCCCACAGGCGGGACAGCAGAGGACTCTCCCAGACTCTGGATCAGAGACACTCCGCCGCGGAAATGCCTCCTGGGGGCTGAGGAGGACCCAGCCTGCAGCTGACTGCAACAGCCTATGGCTGGGGGGTATCTCCTCTCCACAGTTAAGAAAGTCAGAACAGATTTACAGACCAGAGAGCAGCATCTCTGTCCCTCTGGAACCTCATTTCCCCAGGGTTAACGAGACACAGAGGAGCGCAGCAGCTGACGTGGGCACCACAGGCTCCTTCCGTTTATTTCTTACCGCGTCTTGGCTGTTGACAGCTTCAGATTCAGACTGTGCCTGCGCCTTCCCACACCTCTCACGACTCACCGAGCAGGTTTCCGATGCTATGATTGCACAGCGAGCGCAAGAGTCGCTGCTGCCACACTGACCAGAGGAGCTGCAGCGTGTGGGTCCTCCCTACCAACTGTGCTTTGGATTCTTGGGCAACAGCATCAACATCCAACCCTGGGCTACTGGATGGCCACTGGTTTAGGTTCAGGTCACCAATTATTTCTGGACAAGATACGGTACTGGTGCTCTTGTGAGACCCCACCTGGAGTCCTGCAGGCAGTTTTGGGGTCTCCAGTATAAGGAGGACATTAAACTGTTGGAGTGAGGCCAGAGGAGGCCATGAGGATCATCAGAGGGCTGGAGCCCTTCTGCTATGGGGACAGACTATGGGAGTCGGGGCTGTTCAGCCTGGAGAAGGCTCCAGAGGGACCTTGCAACAGCTTCCAGTACCTGAAAAAGCTACAGGACAGCTGGAGAGGGACTTTTCCACAGGGACTCTAGTGATAGGACAAGGGAGAAGCTAAAGGAGGGCAGATTTAGATTACATCTTGGGAAGAAATCCCTCCCTGTGAGGGTGCTGAGGCCCTGGAACAGGTTGCCCGGGGAGGATGTGACTGCTCCATCCCTAGAAGTGTCCAAGGGCAGGTTGGAGGGGGCTCTGGGCACCCTGGTCTGGTGAGAGGTGTCACTGCCCATGGCAGGGGGTTGGGACTGGATGAGCTCTGAGATCCCTTCCAACCCAACCTCACAATTGTCTGGTGAGTGTCTCTGCCTTTCAGAGGCTGAGTCGAGGTGCTGCTCACAGCCTCTCTGCTCGGGGTACCCTGTTCAACTGCACTGAGTGATGTCCCTGCAGAGCCACTGCTCTGAAGGTAAGGAAGAACGGAACACTGACCTTTGTGATCAAGCTCTGTAGTGCTGCCTTTCCAAAGTGCTACGTCTCCCGTTCTATGGCAAGGGATGAAGCTTCAACGGAATCTACACAAGGAAAAACAAAGCACTCAGAGGCAATGAGCGCTGCTTTTATCACTTCTCCAGTCATGGACCCAGCTCCACAGAGCAACCGCCTGGCCGCCCGCTCACAGGCTGTTTGTTCACTTGTGTCTTTGAGCTCAGGCTCAGGAAGAGGGTCTGGTTTCACCAATACTACAGTCCCTGGGCTTCCTGGAGTAAGACTACAAACTGAGAAGGACCAGTGGACTAGGACGGGCTGTTCCACCTGGAAAGGAACAGCCCAACCTGCCTGTAAATGTCGTTTATTTTATTAGCGCTATAAATTGTGCAGCTGTGCACAAACCCCAGGTTCCAGTTCACAGAATCACACAGAATCACAGAGTGACTGAGGCTGCCAAAGCCCTTGCAGCTC
>VZRI01004203.1:346799-358691 GCA_013397515.1 Upupa epops | reverse complement strand
CCAGAGGAGGGTTAGGTTGGATGTTAAGAAGCCCTTCCACACAGAATGGGTGCTCAGAGCCTGGACTGGACTGCCCAGGGCAGTGGGGGAGTCTCTGTTTCTGGAAGTCTGTGGCTCTTGGTGCCCTGGTCTGGCTGATGGGGTGATGTTAGGTCCTAGGCTGGGCTGAATGAGCTCAAAGGTCTTTTCCAGCCTCAATGACTCTGTGATTTCCCTGCAACAGCTGTCCTCATACACTGCAGAGACAGGAAACCTGAGCTAAGGCACCAATGCAACAGATTTGGACAAAAAGTCTCCAGAGATTTCTAATGACTGAGTTCATTTTGCACCCTAAGTAGCATCCTTTCCATGAGAGACTCGAGGGTCACCTTCAACATGATTTCATTCCATGGAGCTGCAGCAAGCCTGCCTTCCCCATGCCTGCAGTCAGCAGGGGAATCCTGAACAGCACGCTGTCCCAGACCCTCGTTATTTAACACTGCACTAACTACAGTAGTTGGTAGTAACTAACTCTACTGCCCTAGATGATGGGCCATTCTCTCTTGCCTTCCAAAGCTGTGTCTTTAGAGAAAAGGGAGGGAGAGAAACGTGCTGCATCAAGGGGATGCTTCTGTGCTGTCTTAAACCTCAGTATCTTCTCAGCAAACAGAGTCTTTGTCTCATGCGGCTCCTTTAAAAGAGGGGATGGATGCTGGGGACAAAGCTTGAGGAAGAACCTGCTGCTACAGCTGTTGGATGCTCTGCTGCTTCTTGAGTGCTACACAAAGCTCTGTCTTCAAAACATGCAGGAAATTTCACAGGGGAATAAGAGTATCAGCGAAAAGCTGCTTTTCTGTGGCCTTCATCATCTCAGTGTCAGTGTCAGTGCAGTGCTCCAAAACAAACCAGAAGCATTTCCCGAGCCAAAAGGCTTCACCAGCCCTGAGCCCTGCTGCAAACAGTGAATATGCTCAGCAGGCTTCCAAAGAGCATCCCATGGCTTCTTCTGACTGATCATTCCAGGTGGTCCTGGCCAGCAGCCTGACACAGCTGAGCCCAGTCCTGTCCTCTGCCACGCAGACACTCCTGGGAATGAAGTCTGGTAGAACAGATCTGCTGCAACAGGTCCAGAGCAGAGCTACCAAGTTCAGGAGGGGTTGAGAGAAGCAGTCACATGAGAAGAGGCTGAAGGAGCTGGGCAGGGTTAGNCCTGGAGGTGTTGAACC
The DNA here is from genome assembly GCA_013397515.1 of Upupa epops. Classification (NCBI taxonomy): domain Eukaryota; kingdom Metazoa; phylum Chordata; class Aves; order Bucerotiformes; family Upupidae; genus Upupa; species Upupa epops. The sequence continues at coordinate 357,486 of VZRI01004203.1, read as the reverse complement.
GTGTAGCCATGGTGCTTCCCACCCTGCTCGAGTGGCAGCAGGGAGGGGGTCAGGCTGTGTTTGTCAGTCTTTCAGGGACTGAGGTTTTTTGTTGGTGTGGGGATGGTTGGAGTCTGGGATCTAGGAGCTCCTTTCCCACCAGGATGATTCTGTGATCCTGTGATACAAGTGTGGGCTGCTCTGTCCCTGGCTCCTACAGCTGCTTCAACCACTCTCCAGTATCTTTCCTCTCCTCACACTCCTGAGCTTGGATACCAGGCCAGCACACTCCCAACCTATTTCCTTATCTTTGAAAGCAACGCATCACCAACCTCTGAATCCTCTGACCACAGGGAAACTCAGCAAGACTCAAGAGATTTCTAATTTGAGCCGATGCCACCTTCCAAGGCGCCCACCAGCATGTGATTGTCGAGCTCCACTTCAAACCACAAACAGAAAGAAGTCCTCTTGAAGGGGCACAGAAAGGAACTACCTGTTCATCATCTCAGGCTGCCCAGGGGGGTTGTGGAGTCTCCTTCTCTGGAGATGTTCCAGCCCCGCCTGGCTGTGTTTCTGTGCCACTTGGTCTAGGTGATCCTGCTGTGGCAGGGGGATTGGACTGGATGATCTTTCCAGGTCCCTTCCGACCCCTAAGGATTCTAGGATTCCATGATCAGTTTTCTCCATTGTCTTTGTAGCTGGCAGAGGGGATCTGAGAGCCCAGCAGCGGTGCTGAGTGGAGGGCAGGCGGCACAGGCCACGTGTAATTCCTTTCATTTCCTGGTAGCAGCCATTCTCACAGGCACAATAGCGGGTTTGTTTATTGGGTTTGTTCTTCTCAAGACCTTTTATTAACATCCTGTTAGATCTCTTGACTGCACCTGGTTTGGTAGTGACTGACTATCGTGGCATCTTTGCCCCGGGGCTCTTGGAGACGGTGCATAAGGAGAGGGAAGGCAACAGATAATATGGATGCAAATTTCCAATTACTGGTTTCATCCCCGAGGCTCTCAAAGAGGACAAAACTCGAGGAAACAGGGAGAACAGCAGGACTGTGCTTTGAGTTCCTGCCTAAGGTAGAGACTTGAAAACAGTGTTTGTTGTCCTTGCGGGATTTTCCTTTGTGAAGTAATGGATTGTAAACTCCTGGTTCGCTCAGGAGTATCAAAGGATCACAGAATGGGCAGGGTTGGAAGAGAATGTAAAGCTCATCCAGTCCCAACCCCCCTGCAGAAGCAGTGACACCTTCACCAGAGCAGATTACTCAGGGTTCCATCCAACCTGGCCTTCAACACTGCCAGCGATGGGGCAGCCGCAGCTGCCTTGGGCATCCGGTTCCAGCATCTCAGCACCCTCACAGCAAAGAACTGTTTCCTCAAGTCCAACCTCAGTCTCCTCTCTTCAAGGCTGGAACCCTTTTCCCTTGTCCTCTTGCTACCATCCCTGTCAAAATCCCTCCCCCAGCTTTCTTGTAGCCCCCTTCAGAGACTGGGAAGCTGCTAGAAGGTCCTCTGGGAGCCTCCTCTTCTCCAGGCTGAAAAACCCCAACCTGCTCAGCCTGTCCTCACAGGGGAGGTGCTCCAGCCCTCTCATCATTTAAGTTGCTCTCCTCTGGACCCCTTCCAGGAGCATTGAGTCCTTCTGATGTTCCTGTAACTCATTTGCTCAAAGCTTTGTCCAGGGACAGATCATCACAAACACTGCATTTATCAACCAGTCGGAGAAGATGGTCTCAGGGATGAGCTCCCTGGCACAGAATCACACTGGTTTGGATGACTCACTGCAAGGGGAGCTCTTCAGCGAAGTCTGGCAACCGAGAGGGAGGTATTTTCAATATTCAAATCAATGTTCTCTTGCCTGCAGAACCACTCAGATGGAAAAAGCCACTGTCTTTGCTTATGTCATTTTGTCTCTCTTATTTAGATGGGGTTTGCCTTCTTTTCTTTGTTTTAAATGGCTTCTGCTCATAACCCCTTCATATCGCACAGACCACATCTGGCGTGACCCCTCAGCAACCTCTGAGAGTAAAATACTAACTGAACCTTCCAGGCTGGCAATATCTACCAGGTTTTGCACTTCCAAAGACCAAAGATCAGAGTCTGGACCCTCAGGAGACTCTTGTTAAGCCACAATGTATGTACTGTGCTAGCCGACTGCCTCAGATCTTCCATGGTGTTCAGCTATGAGATAAATACCAGTGCTGGAGGAGTCTCTCCAACCTACTGTTACCTCCTCCTCCACCAACTGCCAAGAGAGGCTTTGGAAGAAAAATGAGCTTCATTTGTAGGCGGATTTTAACATTGTTCCCTAATTAATGGCTTGACCTGTTCTCTTAATCTTTCCTCCACTCCATCTCTGTCTCCTGGAGGATGCTCCAGTTTCACATCTGATGCTGCTTCCAACCTTCAGACCTTGCATCAGGCTGGTAATTAGTATGAAGACAGAACTAATTAGACTGGATAGCTAGAATGAGCTCCCTACTATCCTGTGAAGTCTGCTATTTGTAATCAGCTATGTGGCTGCTGCTAGGAAACCTCCATAGTTTAGTTTCTGGAGCAAAGAGCTATTTCAATATTTGCCTTTCTAAAGCTACAAAGCCAAGAGATACACAAGGGTAGTTGGTCCTATGAACAATTTGTTGCTCCTTTTACATGAAAGCATTATTAACTCTTAAAACCTCCATAAGCATCTCCTAATATAGCTACCAGACCCATGCCTGAAACACAACATGCTAGAGCTGATGAGTAAGTCCCTAATCTTCCTCCTCTTAGCCTGAACTGCATTTCCTACCTGTAGCCTCACAGAAAACGATGAATAAATGAGTGAAGAAGTTCCTCACTGAGGCACTGGAACAGGGAGGCTGTGGCTGCTCCATCCCTGGCAGCGTTCAAAGCCAGGTTGGATTGGGCTCTGGGCAACCTGGCCTGGTGAGAGGTGTCGCTGCCCCTGGCAGGGGGGTTGGGACTGGATGAGCTCTGAGGTCCCTCCTAACCTAAACCATTCTATATTTCAATAATTGCACTCCCTCTCCAGAGCTCAACTGCAATTACTTTTAGAAGGTTTCCTCATCTTAAATTCTCATTTATCCAAGTTCTTGGTAAAGGTCTGGCTGCCCTGGAAGGGATTCCAAAATCAGGGTTTAATCCTTCACCCTCTGTTTCTCTACAGTGTTTTCCCCTGCTGTTGATATCCTGCTAATCAGAGCAAAGAGGATTTGGTGGGTACTGTGTAATTCAAGCTGTTCTCTGCTCCTAGCGGAGCCTGTTCCTCTCTCGTGTTCTGGTGTGTCATCTATTTTAGTTTCAGCCCTAAGCAACGGCAGATTCTATTCAAGGGACACAACAGAGCCCACAAGTCATGAACATGACAGAATCACACAGAATCACTGAGGCTGGAAAAGCCCTCTGAGCTCATCCAGCCCAGCCCAGGACCTAACATCACCACATCAGCCAGACCAGGGCACTCAGCCACAGCCAGGCTGTCCTTCAACACCTCCAGACATGGGGACTTCACCACTGCCCTGGGCAGTCCAGTTCAGGCTCTGATCCTCCTTTCTGTGAGGAAGAGCTTCCTAACAGCCAACCTAACCCTGCCCTGGCAGCTTCAGGCTCTGCCTTCTTGTCCTGAAAGACAAGCCTGACCCCCCACCTGACTACAACCTCCCTTCAGGGAGTTGTAAAGAGGGAGAAGGTACCCCTGAGTCCTGTGTTCTCCAGGCTAAACGCCCCCAGCTCCCTGTTGTGTTCACACTGATATCAATCTCCAGTAAAACCCTTTCACATAAAGCTGGGACCCTTGAAACCACCTGCAGTTGTGGCTTTTAATACAAAACCCCCCAAAGGAGCAGTGAATCCTGCTGGTTAAACCCACCTTGGCCAGGGCACCTCCGTTTGCTCTTGCCTTACCCACGCTGCAGCTACTCTAGGTTGTGACCGCTAAGGATATCCTGAGGGTTGTGGACTACAGCTGATGACCCTGAGAACAGTGCCCTTTACTGCCACTCGCCCGTGATGATCTGTGGGAAAAGCAAGAGCTTTGTCTTGAAATGCTGTGTGAAAAACAAGTTTTGGCCCCGTATTTTCAGAACATAACACAACCGCTAGATTCGCTCTTCTCTTGTAGTGCCAGAGAGCCCCAAGAGTCCTCATACATTTTGGCAGACTCAAGTAGGTGGTATTCTGCCAGTTTTTTTTCCTGCTAACCCGTAGTGAGTGTTTTTCAGCACAGCGATACAGAACAACGCCCTTCGTGCTAGCGCTTGGAACGGCATCCTGAAACTCTGCTTCAACTCGCTTAGGTCCTAGGAACACGTAGATGAGCTAACGATACTGCTGCCAAACAAGAGTTAATGGATTTGCTGATAGACCCCAAGAAGCAGAGGGAGAGAGGTGCTGCCTTTCAAACAGCTGCGTTTCAACTGCGGCAGGAGGAAGAAAATGATGGTTTGTACTTCCATGTTTTATTCACTCTTGTTCCCAGTAAATCATTGAATCATAGAATCCTCACGGCTGGAAAGGACCTGCAGGATCAGCAAGTCCAGCCCTCATCCTAACAGCTCCCCAATCCCTAGACCATGGCCTCAGGTGCTCTACCTACTCACCTTTTACACCCTCCAGGGATGGGGACTCCACCACTTGCCTGGGCAGCCTGGTCCAGTGCCCAACCACTCTCTCAGGAAAGAGCTTCTTCCTAAGAGCCAATCTAACCCTCCCCTGATGCCACTTGAGGCCATTTCCTCTCATCCTAGCATTAGGAATTTGGGAGAAATCAGAGAGACTTTGATTTGGATGCAGTGTCCAAGGTGTCCTGTTCCTAAAACTCTTATAAAACCAGGCTTTGTGTCTGAGCTCTACGTGGGAGAATGGAGTTGTAAACACTGCAGACAGGTGAAGACTTCACCTGAGGTCAGGAGGGTTTCTACCAGGAATCAGCTCATAACCAGATCAATGCTGGCCCATTATTTCAACACAAGTGTCACGAATGAAGAGTTGAAATGACACTGGGTATACAGAACTCATTTATCACCATGGCAACGTTACCTGCAACTTCAAGGCTGCTGATTTCCCAGTGATGCAGTTCTATTTGTCCAGTCTGTTCCCCATGTTTCTATCAGCCGAGAGTTTGCTTCTATGGGTTGAAAACCTGGTAGAGAATGAGAGTCAGGGATGACAAACTAAAAGAGATTTAGGTTAGATCTGAGGCAGAACTCCCTCCCTGTGAGGGTGCTGAGGCCCTGGAACAAGTTGCCCAGGGAGGCTGTGGCTGCTCTGTCCTTGCAAGTGCTCAAGTCCAGGCGGCAGACCAACCTGGTCTGGTGAGACGTGTCACTGCTCATGGCAGGGAAGTGGATGATCTCTGATGTCCCTTCCAACTACAACCGCTCCATGATTCTACGACAGACACATTATTAGTGGATTGAGCGTAGTTAGGTTTGTGAGATGCTGGCTACCTCACCAGCGCTGAGACCTGGGCACCAAGGCCAGACCCTCCTGGCTGCTTGGCACACAAGATGAGTCGCAAACGATCTGTTTCAAGTATCGGACTCCCCGTGGTTGCTGCTTTGTTTGGGACAACAGCCCACACATGGAATATCATCCTGTTTTTCAACCTTTGAGTTCGGTCGAAGTTCTTTCTCCTAACAAAACCTTTTCATCCCAAATTGAAACCATGGCTAGCGCAGCCTTCTGAGTCGTTAACGAGATGTGGCTGTGGGAATCCTCAAGACCAGTAAGTTTGAATCTCAGCAGATATTTGTGTTTATGTAGTGGAAATATGAGAAAGCATATTTTGACTAATGCTATCACCCTAGAGAGAGACGTACTTGTTATAAATATGTTCCATTGCAATGGCTGGAAGTCTCACAACACTGCCATAAACAGGGCTGACATCAATGTTTCTGCTTGACCTTTCTGAGAGAATAAAAGGACCTTCTGGGAATGCAAAACAAATGAATTTTTTGGAAATAAAATGAGTAACACAGCCCTTCCTCTTTATAAAACGGAACCCCAATATAGCTGCTGCTGCTGCTGCCTAGTAACGGTTCCTACAACGATTCATAAAAGCACCAGATGTAAAGGTGCGCACGTGTGTTTCGTAACAACCGCTAACGGCGAGTGTATTGCCCAGGAGCAGGAGGTTACCAAGACACTCAGCACAAATGATAGTGTTTCTGTCCATAATTAATTATTCTAGATACAGATAAATGCAGAGCTGAGCTGGCACAAAGGAAATGGTACTTTATCCCCCCTTCAGACACTATTGCAATCATCGTGTGGATTGTCACAATCCATATTCATATTCATAGATTCCTAGAATGGTTCAGGTTGGAAGGGACCTTAAAGAACATCCAGTTCCACCCCCCCTGCCATGAGCAGGGACCCCCCCCACCAGACCAGGGTGCTCAAGGCCCCAGCCAATCTGGCCTTGAACACTTCCAGGGAAAAAGGAGGCAGTCACAACCTCCCTGGGCAACCTGGTCCAGGGTCTCGGCACCCTCCTTGTGAAGAATTTCCTCCTGACTTCAAGTCTGAACCTCCCCTCTTCCAGCTGGAAACCATTCCCCCTGCTCCTACCTCTCCAACCCCTTGCAAACAGCTCCTCCCAGCTCTCCTGTAGCCCCCTTCAGAGACTGGAAGGCCACTCTCACATCTCCCCGGAGTCTCCCCTTCTCCAGGCTGAACAGCCCCAACTCTCTCAGCCTGTCCCCATAGCAGAGGTGCTCCAGCCCTCCACTCACCCTCGTGGCCCTTCTCTGGACACATTCCAGCAGCTCAATCTCCTTCCTGCGTTGGGGGCTCCAGAACTGGATGCAGGGCTGCAGAGGGGGTCTCATGAGAGCAGAACAGAGGGGGAGCCACATTAAAAGGATTTTACACTACCTTATACAAAGAACCCAAGTGACTGTGTCCTACTGCCAATAAACCCCATTCCTTCCCAGGAAGAGATGCAGTACAGAATGCCACTTGCCTCAAAGGATTCGGACTCCTAGAACCTTCTGCATCTCTTGCAGGGCAACGAGAGCCCTTACCCAGCTCTGCAAGACGGTGAGGTGAGAAACATGAATTCCTCACTGCAACATACAGTTTCTTTGTGCAGTTTCTTGTAAAGAGAGGCAAGAATTTAAAGCCAGTTAGAATTTCTGATGCTCTTTTTACCCAATAATCCCACCACAAATATAAATCACCATGTACGTGTGTCTTGCAGAGCCTGATAAAGCAAAGTGAGTGACTCTCTGCCCCACTGCCAAGCTCTCCTGAGCAGAACTGCCTTGGCAAGGCAGGATTGGGATCAGCCAGGAGCTTTGCCAGCACAAGTAGAGAACCAGCGCGTTTCTAGATTGGCTCTTCTTCTGTGGCCTCTGCCAACTGGCTCCCATCACCCCGGCACTGCAGAGACTGAGCTCCTCTGCTTAACCCTCTACTACAAGCAGGCAGAATGAAAAGGATCTCACCAGCCTGATGTGAAAAGAGCATCTTTCTTGAAAAGTCACAGAGCAGGGAGTGGGGGTTGCCCAGCAGTGTCTGTGCAATTGCTCACAGCCACCCACTGTTCAGATATTCCTAAGGCACCGGCAGATAGAGTTATTCCTGCTCACTCCGTCCTGCAAGTCTCCTCTCCTTCCTCTCTCTCCACAGACCCACATGTTAAAATTAAGCGCGTCTTAACAGATCTGTAAATGGGATAGACCCCTGAGTGTTTCCAATTTCCCTTTAGTGAACTCAAATGAAAAACAGTTTGATATGAAATTCGGGGTGAAATCTTACAGCATCGGCACAGCATACGGAGCCAGTTTCTACCGGCACTTTGATAACACCACGATCTCTGTTCACCTGACACTGAAGATATCAGCGACTCTGCTGCCTCACACGCTGTGTGCTCATCCTACGGTCCGTAAGAAAGCTATGTAGGGCACTGTGAAACCCAACTGTGGTCAGAGCTAACTGAGAAGGACTACAGAATCCTTAGGGATCGGAAGGGACCTTGAAAGATCATCTAGCCCATTCCCCTTCCACAGCAGGATCGTTAGGGAATGGATGGTGTAGCTTGTTTCTTCTGTGCCTTTCATATTATTCAACTGCTTGCAGCTAGTAAAAGTTATCTGATGAAACACAGCTCATCATAATCCTCGCATGAAGTGAGTAACTGATGGAGCAGTAGTTCCAGCCTGTGTAACAAATAAACAGCACCTGATGGAGGAATTGGTTCCATGAAGAATTATCTCTTCACACGATGGAGAACATGCACCAGTCTGCTCTCTCTCTCTCTAGGCCACACCGTTAGCCAAGCGCTTCCCAGGAATGAAAAAAGACTTCAACAGAAACAAAAGCACATATAGACCACATCTCCAGGCACACAGAGCCACTTCGCACTAGGAAGGCAGCAGTAAAGATCTGCTGAAGGAGAAGCGAGTGAGAAGGCACTTGGGCTAATCAAAGTCTTGCAGGGCTGCTGCAAGAGGCACTGACAACAGCAAAGAGGCCACGGTCCTCATTCACACAAGCCAATACACCGTAATTCAGACAAACTACTCATTGCTCTGCACTTCAGGTTGGAGAACAAAATAAATGTACACCCCACTGGTTCACAGAGTCACAGACTCAGAGTGTTAGGGATTGGAAGGGACGATCACCCAGTCCAATCCTCCTGCCACAGCAGGATCTCCTTGATCCAGTTGCACAGGGACAGCCCAGGTGGGTTTTAAAAGTCTCCAGAGAAGGAGACTCTACCACCTGAGGAAACACAAGGGCCCAGCAACTCCTACCACAAGTCCAACCACCTTTTGGTTCTTCTAAACCCAAACTGGCACCCAGTATCACCCAAAGGGCTGCACCAGGGCAAACGTGAACGCAAGCACTAATACGTGATCGTGTTGGACCTGCCCCTCTGCTGTTGGCAAAAGGTAGGGGGTTTGACACGGCTGTCACTGATTCATGCTCCTCAGAAGGTCCCCAGTTTGTAGGCAGCATTTAAGAGCCTCTTGACACTCCATGTAATACAGGACTCAAGAGTCTCAAACCCCTCAGGTTCTCCCTCGAGGAGTGAGAGTTCAGGCTCTATAAACTGTTCTCAGAAGCACTGTTGCAAACCCAGAGGACTCTCAGCACTCTAATTCTTTGCAGTGTACCAAAACAAAGGCCGTGGCTGAATCTGTTTTAGATATCGATTTGCTGCCTGATACTTGAGACATCAGCCAAGGTCTCAGATGTAACAGCAACCCTACTGCAGTTACTGCTCAGCAGGCTTCCAGCAAACATCACAAGAGCAACCAGTAACAACCAGAAGCTTACACAATGGTTCTGGAATGATGCAGCAGAAAGGATGCTCAAGAGTTCACCTGATAACAATCCTACAAACTGTTCAGGAGAGTGGGAAGCTCGAGTGGCTGTTTGGGGCTAAAGGTGTTAGAGAAAAATCCACCACATAGAATCCTCATGGCTGGAAAGGACCTCCAGGATCAGCAAGTCCAGCCTTCATCCCAACAGCTCCCTGACCCCCAGACCATGGCCTCAAGTGCTCTATCTACTTGGTTTTTAAACCCCTCCAGGGATGGAGACTCCACCACCTCCCTGGGCAGCCTGGTCCAGTGCCCAACATGTAGCAATCACTCCAAGCATGGAGTCCCCTGAGTGGTTTAAGCAACAGCACCAGTTACCTGTGGAACCAGGTAAGTGTGTCGACATGAGAACGAGCACTAAACTAAACAGAAGTCTCACGTCACCAAGAGCTGAGTCCTGGGAACTTGGCTTTCCTCTTGCTTTGCTGTTGTTACAGACTGCTGGAGTAAGATGTAACTAAGGTCTTTCAAGACTCAGCCCTCAGAAAATCAGTGTTAAACCTCCTACCTGAAGCAACCTCATACACCCGAGGTGGTAGAAATGTGATTGATTTTCTTCTTTCCCCTTCTTTAAGTCAGGTCCTGAGCCTGTAGCAATACTTAAGGGTTTCTTAGGTAGTCGCAGGAGCAGCCCCTTTCCTCTGCCTCATTTCTCCGGCAGCAATTCCTCTGCCGCTGGAGTCTGTCATCTTTTCCTGCCAAAGAGAAAGGAATGACAAAAGCATTCAAAGAAAAAGAGAAACCGAGAAATCCCAAGCCTCGTGTGCGACATAAAGCAAACAATTCACATGATCCTTATTGTCGTAACCCTCGTCCTCCTCTCACCCCCGTGTCTGTTGTTATCACTCAGCGTGTTATTGTTATTGCTTCAAATTTGTTTTTCAAAGTGCCTCTCCGGTGCTGGAGGTGCTTGGATACACGCTGAAAATATACAAACCATATGTCGAGCCTAGACCCCGCGTTCCCCGAGGAAGGGCTGGTATCACACACAGCACGCTCAGGGCATGAACAAATTATCAACAATAATAATAAAGAATAACTTGTGCCTACGTATCTGTTTGGTCTATGAAACTGAGCTGTCAGTGACCCCGAAAACTCTGGGTGACACGCGCTGCGGTTGAGTTCAAACCAAGCTGCTCTTTCCATTATTGTTTTTTTCCGAATAGCTTGAGTCCAAATCCCGGGGTAGGTGACACAGAGCGACCCTCCTGCTTTTGATGTGAATGGGAAAGGATTTGTCTTTTTATATCAAAGCTAGCCAGGAAGAGGAGGTGGGTGGCCATGAAAGGGAAAAGCCATGAAATTATCCCCATCGGTTTATAAGAAACAGCCATTCGATGGGATTTTGGGAGGGGGAAACCTTGCGAACAATGT
>VZRI01004203.1:332899-346744 GCA_013397515.1 Upupa epops | reverse complement strand
GTGGGGGGGGGGGGGCAAGAGAAGTTCTTCACTTAATTGAGAACACACTTGTTTGCAGGGTTCAATGTCGGGAACTCCAACATTGTTTTTAAAAGGCAGAGTATTGTGTAGGTGTCGGAATTCAGAAGAGGCAAAACAATAACGGATGGAAAAAGGCAGCTGCGATGATTTAACTCTCCGAACACCTTTAGCTGTTTCCCTTCCTGCGCCCCACCAACTGGATCACGCTCTTCTCTCTTGGCTGCTGCTAAGAGAAGCAAACCCGTCTCTGCTGGCCCTCTCCCTTCTCGCCTCTCCAGTGTGTTCTTCCTCCAGCAGCCTCCTCCTGCCTACACCCAGTTCTCTGCCTCCAGCCCTTCTTCAGTGCTTCCTCCCTCCCACAGCTGCTCCCTTGCAGCTGCTGCTGCTGCCAAGGCGAAGCCAAGCTGCCTGTGTGACATACCCAGATCTCCTTAGACAGCAAGATGTTTTACATTTCTAGAGTCTTCATGAGCTAGCTCAGAAATTAGGTGCTTTTCACTGAGTCAAACCCAAATGGCTTCTTCTCTGAGGTTCCAGCTCAGGGATCTTCTGAACACAGTGACGAAGGGACGCGCCGTTCGCTGCCTCACTGGCCAATTCTAATACAATACAAAGACAGCATCGCTAAAGCTCCCAAATCCTTTACAATTCCTGATGGGTTTTCATGACTAGGGCAAAGTTTCTGTATGTTACTGGGAGTGCTGCCAAAACACAGACAATCCCTAGAAAAAGGCTGAAGGCAATTAGCATCCTCACGCATTTCGATGGCTGCTGGTCTGATGCAACGATGGTTTCCCACTCCCACCTTTGGGACTGATAAATGACGCCTTAAGGTAGCTCTGCGTAACTCAGAGCAGGTTAAATTTACCCAAACATCACTCTTAGGCTCTCAGATGGTGCCTCAGTCCTTTTAAAACTGAAATAGTGTAAAAAAATATTGGTAAGGTACGAGGTTTTCTCAAAGGTGATAATATTATATAGTCCTATGATTTATAATCGATAAAATAATTGAGCTATGGCAAAGTGAAGAGCTAGGAATCATTTAGGCTGAAAATAATGAATTGGTAATGAAAGCCACTCTAACACCTTGGCATAGAACTGCTGGAGAGAGTCCAGCGCAGAGCCACAAAGAGAATAACGGGAGGGGAACATCTCACTGTTGAGGAAAGGCTGAGGGAGCTGGGGCTCTTGAGGTGGGAAAAAAGGAGCCTAAGGGGGGACCCCATGACTGTTGATCAAGATGGAAAGGGTGGGGGTCAGGAGGAAGGAGCCAGGCTCTGCTCAGGGGCACCCAATGCCAGGACAAGGGGCACCAGGTGTCAGCAGGAACAGAGGAGGTTCCACATCAACAGGAGAAGGAACTTCTTCCCAGTGAGGGTGCCAGAGCCCTAGAAGGGGCTGCCCAGGGGGTTGTGGAGACGTTTATGACCTAAATGAGTTTAAACTGGGTGATGATGATGGGAAGGAGCAGTCACATTTGTTACCCTAAAGGTAAGCAAAGAATGAGATAAAACAATTAGAATCCTCATGGCTGGAAAGGTCCTCTAGGATCAAGCCCAGCCCCCATCCCAACAGTTCCCTAAAGCCTAGACCATGCCCTCCAGTGCCCTAACTATTTGATTTTTAAACCTCTCCAGGGATGGGGACTTCACCATCTCCCTGGACAGCCCATTCCAGTGAAGACTCAAACAGAAGATTAAATCCCATCAACCTTTCTTGTATCTTTTATCCTCCCTCCATTACCATGTTGGTACCTTCTCATCTCTCTGCATCTTTTTTACGTCAGGAGTATGGTATCACAGTATCACAGTGATGATAAGGCTGGGAAAGACCTTAAAGATCATCCAGTCCAACCTAAAACCAACCAAGTAACCCTAATATCTGACATCTAGATCATGCCACTGAGCACTTCATTCAGCCTAACCTTGAACACCTCCAGAGATGATGACCCAACCACCTCCATGGGCAGTCCGTTCCCAAACGGCATGTCTAGAGTGCATTGGCCAGGACGGTATGGTGGTTGCTGCATTCATTCGGTTACTTCAACCCTACTGTTTCATTACAGAATCACAGAGTGGTAGGGATCGAAGGGATCTCGAAAGATCACCCAGTCCAATCCCCCTGCCACAGCAGGAGCCTCTAGATCCAGCTGCACAGGGAGAGTCCAGGTGGGTTTGAAACGTCTCCAGAGGAGACTCCACAACCCCCCTGGGCAGCTTTGTTGATACTGAGGAAGGGGAAATCTTACGGTGGCCGTGAGTGATCCGTTAGAAGTTGCTCTCTCCTAATGGCATCGTGATAGTCAGGAAAAACCCACAAGCAGTACCGCACGTTTCTGACACAAACACGCATTGTTAAGGAAACCCAAGCAGCGGGGATGAAGGGTTGGATTGCTCAGCTAAAAGCAGCTCGCGGCGTTACCTTGTGGTCGGCTTGGTTTGGAATCCAATCCGTATTCCAATCTAAATTTGGGTTCAACGTTTGACACGTTCGCCCATCCCTCGCAACCACTCAGTGTTTATCACTTGAAGGGCCAGAGTGGAAGCAGCTTCCATGGTTTCGCTGGGTTTCATTTGAAAGCAGGAAACATCTCACCGATGTTTTTGTAGGCAGCTCGACGATGTTTAGCAGAACTGCCAGGTTCAAACAATGCATCCAAATACCGGGACGGGGGGAATAGGGAGAAGCTGCATTTCTACGCTGGGACAACAGCAAGTGCGGTGCTTGCGCTCAGGTGCATCAGTCCAGACGGCGGTGTCGCTCCTATTAACATTTACGAAGCGATTATCCTATAACCAGACTATGGAGAGATGGGTTGAAACACAAAACCTTAGGCTAACCTTGTGGTATTTCAGGCCTGAATTTTTTCATCCCCTTAGGGGTGAGGCTGGAGGATATGGAATCTGGATTCTGGATCGAGTTCTTTGTTTTGTGGCTTGGTCTCTATTCCAGTTCCCACAGAAACATGTTCGTCAGCGATCTCCTGACATTTCTCTGCAGCTTTTCATTTCTTTTTTTTTTGAGGATAATTTGAAGCAAGCCCTGCCCTTTTCCCCCCATACCATGATGCTTTTTACATGCCTGCAGCATGTAAACACTCAAAATCTGCAAGCAAAGCAAATTTGTGAAACACAGAGACATAAACGTTACCAGAAAAGCCTTTTCCACACTGTCATTAGAGGAGACTTCCTGGGTGAACAAACAGACTCTGAGGACTCAGACTGAGGAACGTGAGATGTCAGTCCTAGCCTGTCGATGAATTATTTTGCAACAGTGGGTCTGTGTAATCCGAATGATTATGATTCTAGGAGCCAATGCCTTGGGAGCATCGATAAAAGCCATGTAGAAGCGGGTCGTTTGACTCTCTGAAAAGATTACTGGGTGCTTTCTCTGTAATAAATGGACAGCACAGACTGAAGAATAGGCTGGTTTCCAGAAGATGGACTCAAAGCCCTGGTACCTTTTATCATTGTTTCATCGCAGCTAATAACATTTCCCTAATGACCTGGGGACACTGAAGCCCTTTTATCTGCGCTGAGTGACGCAGCACCGTGTGCCTGGAGTTAGGAAGGTAAATACAATCGGGGCCTGTGACGGCATCTCAAGAAACAAAAACAAACAGAGATCCAATGACAGATGAATACCAGCATAATCCTCAAATTGGTATTTCCCCTTCCACACCGTGCACCTCCCCAACCTCCACAATGACTACGGACCTGTTTGCTTTTCCTGGCAACTTCAGGCGGAAAGGGGCTCCAAAATACCTTCTTTTTTTGTGTGTTTAATCACCAAAAGTAGCTTCATCGTTGACTGAAAAGCCTCTGCTTTAATCAGCGATCTCCTTGCACCGGAGGCTCACAAGGAACAGAGAGCATTCCTCTGTAACAAGCCTCTGCTCCTGAAAACTGAGGGATTGTGTAGACACTGAAGGCTGAAACTCTCCCGGTTTGCCCCAAGGGATGCCAAGTGCAGCTCGGACAAGTACAAAGGGAACCTGTTCTTGCTGCTTTTCAACTGTGGCCCTGCTTAAATTGCCACGGGGTGGTTTCACATTTCGTTCTCCTAAGGTTACTGTCTCAGGCTTTTCTGTAGAAAACATTAAGGACGTGGGCCTTGCTTTTAAACCGACTTCCCTGGGAATAAGATTGGGCTCATAATCTTATAGGAACTAACGACTCACATGTTTGGTATTGTCTGTTTTCCCTGTGCGAATCAACCCGCCAGCTAGTTAGAAAAAGCTCCTCGTTTCATCTAGTGATATTTCCACAGCCATCGGAGCCACGGAACGGAAAGAAGGTGCAAACCAAATCAAAGCAGCGCTTTCTGCGTCGCAAAAGATGATCGTCTGAAAATTCCACCTTCTTTTAGATTAAAGCTCTCGCTAGGGGCTTGGAAGGCTCAAGGCAGTAATGGATATTATGCAGGAGGATCACTTGATCCCCCGTTGAAATGCTGCCACTTCAGAGTGGAACCGAGCATCTGGTTTACACATTATAATAGCTTGGGACATGGAGCAAAGGTTCTTATAAAGCACCTGAAGCTGTAAAGGAAAATGTAGGCAAAAAGGAATTTTAATTAGCTGAATCACTACAGCACGAGCCCTGGGAATGCCGATGAAGAAAGCAGGTAAGATCCTATTGCTAATGGCTGGACTCTTCTGACAAGCCCCCAGATCGTGTCGTCTCACCTCTAAAGATGTTCTCACTTACCTCAGCTTAATTTAAGACCAAGTCTGTTAAAGCTGTACGATCATGCCAGATTCACTCAGGGTGCAAGTAACAGCAGTATGGTGGCACTGACTTGTGGACAAAGAGTTGCATCCCAGTGACAGCTGAGGAATGCTATGGCTGTGCTGCCCTCAGCAGCAGTACAGAGCCAAGCCAGAAGGACAATTCCTGCCTGAGGGAGCAGCAGTCATTTTGGAGTATGTCTACACGGATGGGTGCAGACAGACGAGAGCTCCTATGTCTGCTCTCCAGGCCGGCTGCAGATAAGCTTCACTCCAGCCTCACAACCCGTGTAGCTGTGCTGGCACATCGCCACCTTATCAGGTCTGGAGTGGGCTTGTGTCTCATCATGTCAAAGCATGGAGAGAAGAGCATGTGTCTGCACCTACCAGCACACAGCTGTCTTCAGCCCCTGGTGCCCTTTTCCTTTCAGAACTGAATAGGAAGGCTGCTGTTCACCGCGTGAGATTAATTTACGCTAATTGTGGCACTGAAGGAAGAGCAAATGACTGAAGTAGGAGACCTTCTCTAGGCTGTTTCTTTCTTTAAACATTTTTGAGAGGGGGAAAAAAAGAAGAGAAAGCTGATTTTCTAGTGCAGGCCAAGTGCAGATTCTCTCAGGTTCCCTTTCCTCCCTCCTCTACGTTTGACAGACCTCATCTTCCTCCCCCTGAACATAGCGATCCCATAACTCCAATTAGAAAAGGCTGTTGTTTCCAACATGTGAGAAGATGAAGAAAAACCCACCACCACAGCCTGCTCTGTCAGGGTGCAGAGACAATAAATCGTGGATGGAGTGATCTGAGACATTTAATAGGGTTTCCAACGAATTCAACTAGATCCCTGGGTTCTCATGGGCACCGGCGACGCGTAATAGGCAAATAAACAGAATATTGCCAACACGGCCTCTCACCTGACAGATGTGCAGCTCTCGTTCTTATTGCCAGCGAAGATACGATAGCCTACACGTGCAGAAGATGACTGGGGTTTAATTTACACCAGTTGTAGCAGAGAAATCTAAGCCACCGCGTAGAGCTGAAATCACGGGGACGGTGCCATCTGTATGTAATTGTTGGGGTTACGTTTTCCATTACGTTTTCTTCTGGAGGAAGGGGAGGATGTACAAGTGGGTAGCAATCATAACAACCCAACCTTAACAAAATATCAGTCAGAAACGGCACGTTCCTTTGCGAAAGGGGCGATTTGCGTTTCATTCCGACACATAAGAACGGGGCTCTTTCTAAACAATGTCACAGAAAATTAGAGAGAATTCCATTTTTCTTCCAAATATTGTAAAGCAATAGGGCGAACAGATGGACAGGTATGGCATTACTTCATCTGGGGCACGCTACGCTTGGCTAAGAGCCCGCGGAGTGCAAATGTTTCAGCGGTCCTTAGGGGTTAACAGGCATTAGACTCAGCAAATCCCAGAAATGAAAAGATCCAGCAATTGGTGCTTTTTGTTTTAACCCTGGAAGAGGCTGCTTGCCTGGGAAAATTCACTATCTAGATGAACCAGCTTGTCAGGTTTTAAAGGAAAACTTAAGGAAATTTAAGTGCTCCAGCTGAAGAAGAGCCCCAAATACCTTAATCCTGAGTTTATTTCTTCTGCTGAATGTATTCTCTTGGAAATCAACTACTAAAAAAAGACCCTGAACAGTCCTTACAGACGTATGAATATTACATAAAGACCCTACATCTTCCTAAAGAATTCACTGGGAGCTCCCAACTGGAAAGTGCAAGTGCAGTCCCACCAATAATTTCTAACCTGGAACCGAGCGGCTCCTTTCAGAATCCCTGATGGCATCAGCTCCTGTAAGCGAGTGCTGCACGGGGCTCTGCAACAGGAGAAGGAGATATTGTTGAATTCAATTGTACCTTTACTGTGCTTGTTTCTCCGCTAAGAACTGTGATCTGCACCAAGGGCACTGCTGATTTTGCACTGCCCTCTGCATGTTGCCCAGCTTTGGAGAGAGGGCGGTCATTTTCCTGTGAGCACTTCTCTGTAGAAGCTCAGAGTTGCAATTCTTTGTGCCGTCTCTCGTAAAGCTTCTCAGATAGACCAACCCAAGGATTAATGTCTTTGAAACTCTGACCTCTGGCAATCCCCTACAGGTCTGGAAATCTGAAAGCAAGAGGAGAAAAAAACTCCTGCAAAGCATTCGCACCTCCGGAATGACAATAGACCTGTCGGCACAAAACCTGCTCTCCGACATCTTTCAGGATGAGCGCTGCAGCCAACAGGCTCTTACAGTCTGAAAAGTCTACACGGAGCACTTTTACCAGCGGTTGCCCATCCATCATTCTCCGCAACAAAATCTCTGGCAGAACTGCTGCAGACGGAGACTTTGATGGATAGGGACTGGATGCCCTTCCAGTGAAATCCAAGAACTTCAGTTGAATTGTTTTAACTGTTAGAAGTGTCGCCTTTTTTTTAACCAAGTGATGCTTCTGAGACAGTAGAATAATTTAGGTTACAAAAAGTCTTAAAGTCCCTTGTAGACCTGTATGCTCACGTTAAAAAACCCCTCAGCTCTGCAGAACGGAAAGGTTGAGCTTCTGTCCCCTTAATGTTCAAGTGTTAAGTGTTTCCAGAGGGCCTGGAACTACAACTGGGCAGGGCATGCTTGAAGCAAACTGGCAAAGAAGTGTTGCTTTAGGCTTTGAAACACAGGCTCTTCACTTCTGGGGTTTAGTCCAGCTTAATCCAACTACAAATTGTTGTCTTGAAAAGGCCGCAGCTTATTTTAACGGCTTCTCCCCTCCTCGGAGCGTGTAATTACTCAGCAATTAACATTCTTGTTTACCAGCGCCGCTTTCGGCGTTGGGTCAGGATGTGTGTGTTTGTGTAAGAGACGGAGTCTCGACTCAAAGCTACATGAGCTGACCCAATGCTCTTGGGAAGGATAAGACAAATTGGTGTGGAAAACTGAAAGATCTTAACGACCCAAAGGGGAGCTGAGCATTAAGACAAAGCACAAAACTAAAATATCTGATTTGGTTTTGCTTCAGTTCTTTACAAGACCAACCACAGCGAGCTGCTTCCTCTACCTGATGGAAATAATCGCTTCTGCGACGCTCAGCCATCCCAGGGCTGTTGTGCTAGAGCACTTGCACGATGATAAAGTACCTTAGAGATAAGTTTATGTAAAATGAGAGCTATCCTGCCAGAATAGTGACTCAGCCTAATGTGCCGGTTTACAGGCTGCTCTGGTCTTGAAAAATCATGGTTTGAGTGCTGGCAGCAAAGACCAGGTGAACTTTGTGCTCCTCACGTGGAGCATCAAGTTTCTGGGGCTTTGGCTGCTGGCACGTGTGCCTGGAGAGAGATGCTACGGCATGGTCAGCTGAGTAGTCCCACTGTGCAATGAGGTGCGTTCAGCAGCAGGAAAGACCCTTCAGAAGTAGCCATGGGCTTTAACAAGATGCAGTACTTTCTAGAAGCCTCATGCTCTGGTCTGTGAGAGGACCCAGGGGCATGTAGGACTGCTGCTGTCAGGGGCTCTAACACACACCAAGCAAGATAAAAAGAAGTGGGTTGGCTGTGTGACTCACCACTCCTGAGAGAGCAGAGGGGAACGTGCTGAGGGCTCCGGCGTGGATCCGAATGGAACTGCCTGGCAGCTGCCTCATATCATGAGTGCCCTGGGGAAGCCTGGTCATAACCTCTTGCTGAGAAGCGGTGAAACGTTGGCTGGATGGCATGAATCCAGATGCTGCCGTGCGCAAGGCTGGTCTGTTGCTGTGTGGGACACGCTCACAGGCCTGTGTTCTACCCATGAGTGAGGGGTTATTGACTTTTTGAGTCTGGGATACTGCAATGTGCCCTATGCTCACACCTCAGCATCTGCTGCACAGTGACAGGGTGACTGTAACATCAAGGAGGAAAACTAGCACTGAGAGAAGGGAATTCACAAACAAGTAAGCAGAGGGTTAAAAAGAAGCAAAGGGAGGGGAGCACCTCCCTGAGGAGGAAAGGCTGAGGGAGCTGGGGGTCTTCAGCTGGGGAAAAAAGGAGCCTGAGGGGTGACCCCATGACTGTTGATCAAGATGGAAAGGGTGGGGGTCAGGAGGAAGGAGCCAGGCTCTGCTCAGTGGCACCCAGTGCTAGGACAAGGGGCACCGGGTGTCTGCTGGAACAGAGGAGGTTCCACATCAAGAGGAGAAGCAACTTCTTCNCTGTTTCTGTGATACTTTCCTGCTTTGTGACTTTGCATCTGCCACATATTTAAACTGACAATACATTTTGTCTTTCCAATAACCAAGCAGAGGCCAATGAATCCAGTTTAGGCAATAAATCACTTTCTGTAACAGTTCCTATGCAGAGTATTTTCCTTTCTGTTGAGTCTCAATACTTGCAACCCAGAATTAGGTAGTGACTGAGAAAAGAAGAAATAAACCTAGTCACAAGTACCCAGAGATGGTATATGTTAGAAAACTCATCTCAATGCCCTCCACCAGCCACTGCCACTCTCCATGTCCCTTTAAACCCCCACTGTGTCCTTCCTCACCTGCCAAATTGCTGGTGGCAGCACTGTGATGCTCAGATCCATCTGCAGCCCCTGGTACCTCTCTGACTTCAGTCCATTCCTTCCTCCTTCCCTTCTCTTTCCCCTCCCCTTCCCTTCAGCCTAGCAATGCCCTCCAGTGCTACCCTGTCCCTACTCTTGGAAAAGAAAGTACCAGACTGCCTCTGGTGAGCTGCAGACCGCTTCCTTAGTTCCATTCCTTCAGCATATTTGTTCATGCTGTGTTCCCCATTCTCCCTCTTTCTCTCCTCCCTCTCAGCTCCACACAGGCCTGCAAGCACTGGTTACTTGAACTCATCTGAGTGAACCTCCAGCAGCTGCAGAGAGGCAGCAGAAGTACAGTGACTGCTCCAGCCGGTCTCTTCAGCTAGAAGATGACAAGGTGAACAGGCAGGCGCTCAGCCTCCACTCTGAGGACGATTAATGAGAAGCAACGAGCTGTTTCACGATCTTGCTGTGCATTATCAAGAACATTTAAATTTACAGTGTTCCAGACAGCAGGAGACCCTCGCAGCACTCTCATGTGTGTGACAAAATAAAAACAGATGAAAAGAGAGAGAGCAAAGCAGCATGCGGGGGTTTAGAGCCTGCAGCAGCACCCTCTGCTAACATTAGAGCAGGCTCGTTTCACAGTAATCACAGCAATGATGAGGCTGAAAAAGATCACCTAATCCAACCTAAAACCAACCAAGTAAACTTAACATCTAGCTCATGCCACTCAGCACTTCATCCAGCCTAACCTTGAACACCTCCAGAGACAGCAATTCAACCACCTCCGTGGGCAGCCCGTTCCAAAACCTTTTCCTAGTGTCAAGTCTAAACCTCCTCCATGGAGCTTAAGACTGTGACCGCTTCTCCTGTCTCTAGTGTCCAGGGAGAAAAGATCAACCCCCACCAGACTCCAACAACCTTTTAGGTAGTTATAGACAGCGATAAGGGCACCCCGAGCCTCCTCTTCTCCAGGCTAAACAGACCCAGCTCCATCAGCCTCTCCTCGTAGGGCTGACCTTCCAGCCCCTTGACCATTCTAGTTGCTCTTCTAGTTGTTCTTGCAAGAACAGTGTCCCTGTTTCAGCAGTCGGGTTGCAGAGCCGTTTGAACAGCTCGAATCTCTGCAACTTCTGCCACAGCTTTGGAAGTAAACTGTGTGCTCTGCCCGTACTGAAAGAATGATTGTGGATTTAGAAGTCCAGGAGAATTCCCATGTCTCTTATTCTTTCTGCTTGTCTTAAAGCACGAGCGAAAGCCAAGGTCTAGGTGATGATAAAAAGCTTATCTGAACTTTGGGTTGGGATTTGAGCCACAGCTCTTTGTTTTCAGACAGGGAGGTGGAAAGAAAGCTCTGAAGGAAAGACTTGGCTCAAGTTGTATGCTGAGATAACGTCATGGGCTTACACATCAGTTGAGGGCTTAGAAGAATTCAGCTGCAGGGCATTGAGTGAAAGAACAACAACAACAATAATAAATAATAACAACGACAGTGGCAACGATCTGCGCTGCTACCACCGTCAACACAACTTTGCCTGTAGGGAAACATCCCCAAGCCAGGCAGGAAGCAAGGAGAACTTTGAATCAGAAGAAGAAAACAAGATCTGCAGTAGTCCTGGGCACTCGGGAATGACAACTTCTGGTTAAAGCCAAACTGTGCTCCTTGTACCAGAGATGGAAGAGTCTTCTGGATGCAGCTGGAGGGAGTGAGAATCACTTGAATGGTCCTATTGGTTTGCAAGCCTGCCTTGAAATAAAGACTCTTTCCTGGAGATTAAATCATCTCATCTCTACCTCTCCCGCCCTGCCTCGAAGTCTTCCCTACTCTTGTTCTTCTCTGGACTCCATTAGTGATCACAGCTTCTCCCTGCTGCCGTCACTCATGACACATGGCCATGCTGACGGTGTCTTTCAGGTGCTCCTGTTTCAAAAGCAAAGGTTGATCCCCTTAGCTAACAGAGTGGTGTTGTTGGTAGCACCCCAATTTCATCAGCTCCCTTTCATCTTTCAGAGGGCAGCAGCAGGTAGATCCATGAAAACATCACACATTCCAATTCTTAAGTACCCCAGACCCATGGCTTTGGGGTTTGAGCTTTAGTCCATTAGGGGTTCTATTGAGCCTCTTCAGCTGTGGGGGG
The DNA here is from genome assembly GCA_013397515.1 of Upupa epops. Classification (NCBI taxonomy): domain Eukaryota; kingdom Metazoa; phylum Chordata; class Aves; order Bucerotiformes; family Upupidae; genus Upupa; species Upupa epops. The sequence goes on along the minus strand of VZRI01004203.1, from coordinate 335,341 downwards.
AAGATGCAACGGAAGGTGGAAATATTTCACCTCCCAGGTCCAGGGTGCAGGTGAATCTGGTTACAAACCAGAATATTCAGCTATCGTTGAGTCATCATCATGAAACTCTATTGCAAATGCACTTGAGGGGACTCATCCACATCGCGGTGAAAGCACGAAACACCCCAAAGAAACAACCCGGGGAGCCGCTGCGATCACACGAAGTAAAAAAACCCACCAAGAATTTAATAAAACAACAGTCTCTGCAGCAGAACCACTGAGGTGTTTCATAGGCGACCGTAATGCTAAAACCACCCTTCCACAGCCTCAAGAAAAACCGTGCGCTCCGGCACCGCTGAGAACTCGATGCAGTGTATTTTCCAAAGCGCGAGGAGCCAAGAATAATATAACATCACCAGGCAGACTTCAAAGGCCAGTTCCTCCAGTCACTCTTTGCTCCTGTGCATCCCTCCGATGCCAAAGCACACACGGATCGGAGGGCTCTGCTCAGCAGCTGCTCGGGATGTTTGACACGTTTCCCAAACTCTTACAGCGCTTGTAAAAGAAGTTTCCAATCGAGGCAGCGCTTCGACGGCGACGCTTACAAGAAGCAAAGATAAACCCACGAAAACCATGAAGAAACAAAGAAGAGAGAGGTTTGTTTATCGATTGATTGACGGGGTTTGCGCTTGGTTCCTGGAAAAACGCAGCTCTGGGATTGTGCGGGATGTTTCCCCGTGGGACTGCAGATGTTTACAGGAAAGGAAAGACTTATCTTTCCTTTCTAGAAGGGAGGAAAGAGTCAAATTTGGGAAGCATCTATAAGGAGGACTCGTTAATTCAGTGCGTTAATTACCAAACTGTGAACAGTCTCAAGCTGGCAAGACTGAAAGCACGGGTTGAAGAGCTACTGCGTTTTCAATGCCAATACATTCATCCTACAGCTACAAAGAGGTTTACAGGGAGAACGCTCGATAGCAAACCGTGTAAGAGGCACTTTGGCTGAAAAAAGATTTACAAACAAAGCTGAAAAACAAGGCGGTCGGGAGCGCCGGCTGAAAGCCTCACAGCTACCGCACAAGTCACATCAGCAATGAATTAGGTTCCTGAGGTTTACTGGGCTTTGCTGCTATTGCACAGCATGGGATGTGGAGGGTTGGAGAAGGGTTGAGGGATGACCCTGCAGAACAAGCTGCAGAGTTCTGGGCTGCTGCCCCAGAAGCTGGGATTTCAGTGTGAGCTCAGCGGGAGCAGCTCTGCAGCTACACCAGTGTGCAGGGTCTAACGTGCAGATTTTTCATCAAGATGAAAACCTAAAGCATAGAAGCACAGAATCATTAGGGATCGGAAGGGACCTCAAAATATCATCCAGTCCAATCCCCCTGCCACAGCAGCATCACCTAGACCAAGTGGCACAGGAACACAGCCAGGCGGGGCTCTCCCCACTCTCCCGGTGAAGAACTTCCTCCTCACATCAAGCCTAAATCTCCCCATCTCCAGCTTTGCTCCATTCCCTCAGTCCTGTCGCTCCCTGAGATCCTACAAAGTGACTTTTTGAGGGACCTACTCAGGGTTTCTATTTATATTAAGATGGCAACAGAATCACAGAATCATTAGGGCTGAAAAGGACTGAAAGGGTTCTGTGATCTCTGAGTCCAAGAAGAGGATCAGCTGCAACCAAGATGCTTCTGAACTTTAGCAAGCGCCTCTGAAAACACTGCAGATATGATCATCCTTTCCTGTAAGCGGGACCACAAGCTGGTAGCACTAGGATGTCCTCACACAGTGACCCTGTTCTTTCCGTGTGACCTGTAACCTCCTCTTAACCTTCAAACCTCAGAATGGCCCTGACCCTGCTCTCAGTCAAATAAAGAACTCGAGTGATGCCAGGGCTCTGTGACACTCATCCTTTATGACCTTTCTTTTCCTTTAGGCACTTTAGAGCAGAGAAGTGGTCGCTTTCTGTTACTGAAGCCCCTCACAGGTGGTCAACTTCTTTTTTCAAATGAACCTTTTCCACGATCTGATTTTAGATCGGATTCCTTCTGCAGNACTCATCCTTTATGACCTTCCTTTTCCTTTAGGCACTTTAGAGCAGAGAACTGGTGGCTTTCTGTTACTGAAGCCCCTCACAGGTGGTCAACTTCTCCCCTTTTTTAAACAAACTTTTTCCATGCTCTGATTTTTGATTGGATTCCTTCGGCAACTGCACACACATCAGGGTCTTTGTGTTTAGACAAATAAGGATTTTACCTCAAATAGAGAATTCAGTCACACAATCACAGAATCTTTGAGGCTGGCAGAGCCCTCTGAGCTCAGCCAGCGCAGCCCAGCATCTAACATCACCTCAATAGCCACATCAGGGCACTAAGAGCCACAGTCAGGCTGTCCTTCAACACCTCCAGGAATGGAGACTCACCCATTGCCCTGGCCAGTCCAGTCCAGGCTCTGAGCACCCTTGCC
>VZRI01004203.1:306719-322085 GCA_013397515.1 Upupa epops | reverse complement strand
CCTGCTGTGGCAGGGGGATTGGACTAGATAATCTTTCAAGGTCCCTTCCAACCCCTACAGATTCTATATAATATCTACCTGGGGCTTTACTTGTGCGAAGATGAACTTAGGCTGAACACAATGAATTCCCAGCTGCAGTCCACGTGTTATTAACTAGAGACACTTCATTAAAAATATAAAAGTTCAACTTCTGCAAGTAACAGGGTTTATTTCTCCAGCTGAATGTCTCCGCTGCCTCTCCCAGGAGTTCCTCGCTTCTAGGACTACCCAAACAGGAAGTAACGTGTCCCACAACTCAGTATGTTTAGACAGAAATGTCAGCCTATTGCTGAGTCTCACACAAATCAACTCGTGGCATCTTGAAAATGGTTTTATTCCTTAATAAGGAGTAACTTGATATGAGAAGAAATCCAGACAAAAAGCTCAGAAAAGGTGAAGCAGCTGTTTTAAAGGTTGAGCGAGGGTATGACCTCAGACACAACCCCATGATACACCCATCAGAACCTTCTCCAGAAACAATGATTTCAAACCTGGGGAGTAAAACCCTAGACTGTCTGCTTCCTCACCACTTCTGCTGGTCACATTATCAGCCCTCTGACACCCTCCTCCACCAAGTTCCTTCTTTACACTTCTATTTCAAATAACTGAAGCAGAGGTACACTGAGGACCCCTGCACGGTCTTATAAGCCCATTGGGCACAGAACCATGTGCATCAGCAGCATGAGCAGCACCATTAGAAGCGTTTGTAGGATAAACTATCCATTGCACAGTATAATTTGTAAAAGGGGTGTAAAGACCACGGTGCTCATGCTCACACCTTGTGTAGGTTCTTTATCAGAAGCCAGGGACCTACAATGGAATAACAGGAAACTCATTGTAAAGGTAAACTCGGTTGTACCTACAAGAGATCAACAGCAATGACTGAGAAGCCATCTGATCCACGAGTTGAACCACCAGCTCCAAGCGAATGTTTCTGGAATATCCCCTTCAAAATGTTTTCTTTAAGTTCGTTAAAACAAGCGAGGCCTGCCCACCCGCTCATGTCTTGTTTGATTGGTTTCTATCCAAGTATGACATGATCGCGGTGCATATGGTTTAAATCAGGGTGAGGCACTCTGCAATGCTGTGACAAAAAAAAAGAGTAAGTCCTAACAAAGCCAACCAAGCGCTTGAACATGTTTAGCAAGACCACAGTTATGATTGCTTAATTCTGCCCACCCGAGCCACGTGAAACACAGCCGCGGATCAGATGCAGCAACGGCTAATGCAAGTTATTCCTCCCCGATGTCAGCATCATCCAGGATATTCCTTTGCCTCCTCAGTCATTAAAATGCTGCTTTACAGGGAGATTTGGGGAAGGTCTTTCAAAGAATCACTGAGTAATCCTGGTTGGAAAGGAGCAACTAGATCCCCGAGTCCAACCATCCCCACCCCAACAAAAAACCCCTCAATCCCTGAGAGACCGACAAACACAACCTGAACCCCTCCCTGCTGCCACTCGAGCAGGGTGTGAAGCACCATGGCTACACGGTTCTTCAACACCTCCAGGCATGGGGACTCCACCACCTTCCTGGGAAGGCCCAATCACTCTTTCTGGACNAAGCTTGATATCCCTGCTCTGGACCCATTCCAGCATCTCCATGTCTTTCTTTGACGCTGCTTCTTCATCAGCAAAACACCAAATGATCGGAGAAGCCCCAAGGATGTTTAGGTGCTTCTGTAGTGCAGTTATCCTCAACACTACCTCAACTTTCATGTCCCAAGGTCTGAAATCACTAAGTTATTGATACTGTCTACAGATGAATCCAAGTTCACACAAACAGACGTTAAGAAGTGTTAATGACAACTTGGGCAGCCCAGTCCTGTAGAGCAGCACAGGAAACAACACCTTGGAATAAATTCTCTCAAGCCATCAGCAAGAGAAATTCAGAATAATTTGAAAACTTGGTTATAATAAAATAAAGGAAACACTCCCCCGGTCAAGGAGATAAAGGTCTCAGCTCCCCAGAGGAGCTTGATTCCCATGTAAATCTGAGCCGGGAATGTTCTCCAAGTGTGGCTTCCCAGAGAAACAGAAATTTCTCTACAGTATCTATGAAGTCGTCAGGTCTATCAGTATCTGAGACAGACTGTAAATGGTCCTCACGTTGGTTTGAGAGTCTTTATCATAACTGAATGTAGGCTACCAGCACTTGGGCTGTGAGGGCAGCTCTCAGAAACAGGAGCAATAGGCTGGTCAGTGGATTTGACTTCATGTTTACTCCATTATAACCCAAATGATTTACTACTCAGTCTACCACAATAAAGCGGGTGGTGTCTGTTGGCTCTTCTTTCAAACCTGGCTCCTGTTCTGCTTGCTTTCTGCTCTGGATGAGTCAAACTTATACCGGTTTCCCTCCACACACCATTCCTGGATGTGCTTCAAAATCATGTAGATCTGGAGCCTAGGGGCAGGGTTTAGCAGTGGCCTTGGGACAGCTGGGTTCATGGTTGGACTGGATGATGTCGAAGGACTTTTCCAGCCTGGATGATTCTGTGGTTCTATGACTTCCTGGTTTCCTAATCTCACTATACTCCTCAGTATAGAATCCTAGAATGTTAGAGGTTGGAAGGGACCTCTAGAGATCCAGTCCAGTGGTTCTTAGTGGTTACTCTCCTTCCTTGGGGTATGTCTCTTCCAGTCCTTCACCAGATGTCCTATCTTTGAGTGCCTGCCTTCAGACAACAACATCAAGCACTGCTGTGGAACTGTTCTGCAAAAGCAACAGCCTTTAGAGCCCAACTGATTAACTGAAAGCCCCATCACTAGACAGCTCAGCAACTTGTCAATACGTTCAACCACATCACAGCCCCAGAGTCTGGTTTTACACTGCCAGCAGAACTACGTGTGACTTTTCTAAGAGGCCAGACACAAGCACTGGAATGGATCTTTACAGCTTGGCATTGCTGCTGCCCTCTGAGGAAGAACAGTATGATGAGGTGGGAGAACAGCACCACAAGCCTCTTTTGGTCTAATGGATAAAAAATGTAGGCAACCTATTTTTAGATGAAAAGCATGCAAGCATTCTGCTTGAATTAAACTCAGAACCAGCTTGGAAAAGCAAGAAGAGATGCAAGAATATTTTTAGTAGAAAAATATGCAGAAAATTCTCTGAAAAGAGTTTGGAAGATGCATTTCCTTGCAGAAGTTTAAAAATGACCCAACAACTGCCACACTCTAACTTCCAAACACCCTTTGAGGCTGGCTGTGCTCTCACAAGAGTTTGGAGGGTGCTTTGCAGATGAGCAAAGCACCATCCTCATAAACGAGGAGAGCAACCACACATCAACAAACCGGAGTAAACCAGGGTGAGGAAGAGACAGTCACAATCACAGAATCATCCATCTAGAAAAGATCTCTAGGATCATCAAGTCCAAACGTCAGCCTAACTGAAACAAGCCCTGCACTAAACCGTTTCCTTCAGCATTATGTCTGCAGGACTCTTAAGTACCTCCAGGGATGGGGACCCCGTCACCTTCCCGGCTAAGCCGTTCCAACGCCTGATAACCCTCCCAGTGAAGGAGTTTTTCCTCATGTCTAACCTAAACTTCCCTTTGGCAGAACTTAAGGCCATTTCCTCTTGCTCTGTCACTCGTTACTCGATTGAACAGATCGACTGCCCCCTTGCTCCAACCTCCTTCCAGGTAGTTGTAGACAGCAACTGTCTCCCCTCAGCCTCCTTTTCTCCAGACTAAACAACCCCAAGTTCTTTCAGTTGCTGCTCATAAGACCAATTCTCCAGACCCTCCTCCAGCATCCTTGTTGCCCTCCTCTGGACCTGCTCTGGTACCTCAATGTCCTTCTTGTGGCGAGGGGCCTATGTATATATCACTTCAATTATCCTTTGTCAGCTACAGCTCTCGCTTTCTACACACGTTACTGGGCTTGTGTCAGGTCTTAAACCCCAAAGCACAGCAGAGGGGAGGAGGGCTGGATGGAAGCCAACCAGTTCTTGCTTTCTCCCAAAGGTTCTAGTCCAAACCAGTTACTTGTGCCTCCTTCCACAGCAGATCTGTTCTGATACCTCAGTGTTTTGGATTGACTTCACAGTTTAATCTCCAGGATATTCACAGAATCACAAAGGGATTGAGGCTGGAAAAGCCCTCTGAGCTCATCCAGCCCAGCCCAGGACCTGACATCACCACAATAAGCAAGATCAGGGCACTAAGTGCCACATCCACTGCTTTCTTAAACACCTCCAGGCACAGGGACTCCACCACCTCCCTGAGCAGTCCATTCTTGGCTACCTGAGCACACTGCTGGCTCCTATGAAGCCGGTTGTCTACAAGCACCCCTATGTCCTTTTCTACTGGGCAGCTTTTGAGCCACTCACCCCCAGCCTCACCACCTCATCTGCAGTGGAACAGAAGCACCTTACACTGAAAAAACTCACATGCAGTAGAAAGTGAGAAAAATTATCACTCTCTTTGAGACAAAGGAATTTGTTGGACATAATTTACTCACTAGTGTACGGAGAGAGTATAATTAGAGGTACCACTTTGTTCTTGTGTTCTCCAGGTGCTGCCGTCTGGCCCCTGGACATGCTGCCTGATGTATCAAGGTCACCCTTGCATTCTAATGAGATATATGAGTATAAATAAAAATACATCATAGAATCATAGGATCACTAGGGATTGGAAGGGACCTGGAAAGACCATCCAGTCCAACCCCCCTGCCCCAGCAGGATCACACAGACCAAGTCCAGGCAGGTTTCAAACATCTCCAGAGAAGGAGACCCCACAAATCCCCTGGGCAGCCCCCTCCAGTGCCCTGTCACCCTCACTAGGAAGAAGTTATAGAAGAGACCACAGGATCATCCAGTTCCAACCCCCCTGCCATGGGCAGGGACACCCAAACCTAGAGCAGGCTGGCCAGAGCCTCATCCAGCCCAGCCTTAAACACCTCCAGGGACAGGTCCACAACCATCTCCCTGGGCAGCCCATTCCAGGCTCTCACCACTCTCAAGGTGAAGCAGTTACTCCTCTCTATATAATATAGAACCTATATATAATATAGATTCTATACACATAGCCAATCCCAGGATAGAATTGACAGCATCTCCACAAGCAGGTGCTTGGTTCACCCTGCCATGCTTTAGCATCCCTCGGGCACACTTTGGAGGGCTGTGTTCATAAACAGATGGCTGGTGTGTCGCGATCAGGAGTTCAGCTCACAGCAAACAGCCTCACACAGCGAGAGGGACAAGAAATAGGTTACAGGCAGGAATAACAAAGCTCTCAAGTCTGGCTGCGTTTTCTTCTAGTGAGTTTTGAATTCAGATTTGCTCTCTCTTTTCTTTCCTTCAATCTGTTTTCAATAACTATGGAGCTAAAAAATATGAAGATAATTATAGCTGTCTGTGCAAACCAGAAATGTCAGACCTCAGATTTCCCAAGTGACCTTTCATCAGATGAAAATTCCCACTGCAACCTTCTTCTCCAATCACGGGGTTGGGAAGGATAAAAATCTGCTAACCAGCACAGCGTCCAGTAACCTTGCTCACAGTGCAGATGCACAGGTGGGTGTTCGTGTGATTTACACGGGAGGAACAACACGAAGGTAGTAAAAATGTAATTGAATTTTAAAAGCTGCTCTAGGAGAAAGCCTACTCTGAACAATCTGAGTAACCTCGCTGAGGTACAGGTGAGGAAATCTGATGTGTGGCTCTTCTCCCTGCAGGAAAATGAAAGAGAGAGGCTGTAGAGAAAGTCTGAGATAAAAGTAAAAGGGGTATATTTTTATGACGTGGCTTGTCAGGCTACTGCCGTTCACTCTGAAGTGCTGCATCTGGAGTCACCTGCCGGGAGAAGAGCCCTAAGAAGCAACAAGGGAAAAGGTTCTCAGTAATTACCACTAGGATAGGCGAGTTGGCTTGGGTCAGTAAAACAAAAGAAGAAGGGAAAGCCACACAAAAAGCTCAGTCGAGCTGGAAGCAGCCTAGTCCTGGATATCATAAACAGCATCTTAAAAACCAATCCTTCTTTTTCCCCAAAGTACTCGGCTGGCTAGATGTGCAAACATCACATAGTTCATGCGCAGTGGAAACAGAGCAGAAGAATGTCTGTGTGGATTTACCATACATGTCTTCTGCTGACTTGGGGTCCCTTTAGCTTGGAGAAGAGGACGCTGAGGGGTGACCTCAGTCATGTCTATAAAGATGTGAGGGGTGGGTGTCAGGAGGATGGAGCCAGGCTCTGCTCAAGGGCATCTGGTGATAGGACAAGAGGCAATGGGTTCCAGCTGGAACAGAGGAGGTTCCCTATCAATATCAGCAGGAACTTCTTCCCAGGGAGGGTACTGGAGCACTGGAACAGGCTGCCCAGGGGGGCTGTGGAGTCTCCTTCTCTGGAGACATTCCAGACCTGCCTGGATGTGTTCCTGTGTGACTTGGTCTGGGTGATCCTGCTGTGGCAGGGGGATTGGACTGGATGATCTTTTGAGGTCCCTTCTGATCCCTAAGGATTCTATGATGTCTTACTCTTATTTTTATTCAATAGTATCATCCTTTCTGATTGCAGTTCATCACTTCTGTAAAGGGAATCCACCAAAATCAAACTGAGCATCTGCCTAGAGCTGTTGCCTGGAAACACAGCGTTTACTTCTCCACTTGATAACTGAACTCCCACCTCACTACTTCTACCAGAACAATATCATTTCCAACAGAAAATTAGAAATGATTCCGTTTCCANCTGCTGTGGCAGGGGGATTGGACTGGATGATCTTTCCAGGTCCCTTCTGATCCCTAAGGATTCTATGATATCTTACTCTTATTTGTATTCAATAATATCATCCTTTCTGATTGCAGTTCACTTCTGTAAAGGGAATCCACCAAAATCAAATGGAGCATCTGCCTAGAGCTGTTGCCTGGAAACGCAGCGTTTACTTCTCCACTTGATAACTGAACTCCCACCTCACTACTTCTACCAGAACAATATAATTGCCAACAGAAAATTAGAAATTATTCCGTTTCCAAACGTGGTTAAAGTCCTTACAAAACGTTTTGGTTGACAGCTGGATTAAGGAAAAATGGGTGGGTTAGTTTTTTGCACTCTAACTCTGACAAAACCTTCTCCAAGATTGTTTTCATCCCCGCCAATTTCTGACAGTCGCAGTGAAGTCTTTGCCCTGTTTTTGTTTCTCTCTGATAGCAGCGTTCGCCAGACAAGGTACAAATCTGCTGGGAAGCATCCGCAACACAAGGTGATAGAGGATGGAGATAATCAAAAATACAGGCCTGAAGGTCTGACTGGGGCTCCTCGTGCTCCGTCACCCTTGCCAAAAGTACGAGTCTCAATAATCACAGGGCTGAGATTTAGTATCAGCGACAAAAATCCCAGAGGGTCTGTAAACTGCAGATGTAACCACAGATTAATGCTCCTAATCCCTGGTAAAACCTCCACAGTAACACTTGTATAAGGCTCCAGAAATGCTCCCACTAATATTCCTAATCCTTTCCCATTGGACTTTATGATACTTCTGTGATTTTCAGGCAGCCCAGCAGTGACTAAACAATATTTATGATTTCACCCTGCTGGTTTTCATTTCTAGACTAGAGGGGTTTGTAAACTTTATTTTCAGTTATAGCCACACATGCACGTATTACCTCTTCTATCAGGAAATGACCAACACAACCCCAAGATAAGAGCAAAGAAGATGCCTCTGTGTCCTTTATTGCCCTTCCTGTGATGGGACACCCATTTGGAAACTCGTGTTCCTTATCAGATGCTTGAAAACAGCCCTGGAGCATTATGATCATTGGTTGCTGCTACTACAGCATCACACCTTCACCACCCCACTCTCAAAGAACAGATAGGGGTGAGACAAATGCAAGGACTTCAGCAAAGTCTCTCACAGCATCCTCTTGGAAAAGTTAGTAGCCCATGGTTTGGATAGGTAAATCCTCTGCTGGGTTAAAAACTGGCTGGATGAGCAGGCAGAGTGTGGCTGCAAGTGGTGTGGTGCAAGAGGGCTGATCTGCTGGAGGGGAGGAAGATGCTGCAGACAGATCTGGACAGGCTGGGTCAGTGGGCAAAGGCCAGTGGGATGAGGCTGAACAAGGCCAAGGACAAGGTCCTACACTTTGACCCCTGCAGCTACAGACTGGGGGATGAGTGGCTGGAGAGCAGCCTGGCAGAGAAGGACCTGGCTGAACAGGAGCCAGCAGGGTACTCAGGTGGCACGCAAAGCCAGTGGTATCCTGGCTTATATCAGGCGGTAGTGGTGGAGTCCCCAAACCTGGAGGTGTTTGAGGCCAGACTGACTTAGTTCCCTGGTTTAGGTTGTAGTGATGTGGGCTGGATGAGCTCAGAGGTCTTTCCCAGTCTCGATAACTCTGTGTCTCTGTGAAAAGGCCTTCTATATTTTTCCCTTTTCATGATGTCATACTTAGTCGTCCTCTTTCTTCTCGGACTGACAAGCTGCCAGTTTTCAAGTGCCCCTGATTAACTTTTAAAACCTGAGCTTTGCTAAAGAGGAGTTATTAGTTTTTTCCTGGCACTGCCTGAAGTTGCCATACCCGTAGAAAAGCACTCAATCCTAGCAGCTACTCGAGGAAACACTGCTCAGTGCGAGATGGGAAATTAAATACGGGGACACAATAGGTCCTTACAGGCAGGATTTTAGCTGTAGGTTTTAAACAGCCAAGTGACCAAGTTGTTTTAGCAGAAAACCCTATTTTTAAAGACCAAGTGCATGTAAGGATATGGTAAATAAACAACATTCCTGCTTAAGGGAGAGGATTTGCTTATACAGATACACAGAGGTGAACTGCTGGTTGTTTGCAGGCATAGAACCATAGAGTCATTAAGGATTGGAAGGGACCTGGAAAGATCATCCAGTCCAACCCCTCTGCCACAGCAGGATCACCCAGACCAAGTGGCACAGGAACACATCCAAACAGATCTTGAATGTCCAGAACAGGACACAATACTCCAGATGCAGTCTCACTAGTGCAGAGGGGGAGAAGAACCTCTCTCAATCTGCTAACCACTCCCCTTCCGATCCCCTCCAGGATGCTGTTGGCCCTCTTGGCCACCAGAGCACATTGCTGGCTCAGAGTCATCCTCATCTAAAGGTTTTAGAGTAATGAAGGCAAACACAGAGTTGAAAACATCTTTAAGGTGAGCCCTAGATAGGAGCTTAAACAGGGATTCTCTGTTCTAAGTCTGTACTCCAATAGTCTATCAGGATTTGGGGATTTAATTAACAGCTCAACCTCACTTTCAGAGCTTGAGCTACACACGGAGACACTTGAGAACCAGGCAAACATTGCTGGACTCCAGTCCTCTGATTCGACCCATTTGGACACATTTCACAAAGACTAAAGATTTCTCTACACCGTCAGCTCACACAGGCTGGTGTAAGGTATTTATAAGGTACTAGTCCGTGTTGCTTTCCTACTAATGGAACACAGACAGCAAGCGGCAATAAACATCAGCAGAAAAAGGAACGCTCTCCAATTAGAGGCCTGGCCATCAGCTACCTCATTAGAGCCAACCATCCCTACTCCTCGTGCTTGTAAATGTCAGCACGTGTACATGCATCTCTTGAGTAACTACCGTGCTGGTCACAAAAATAACTTCTGCGGCTAACGTGCTCTTCTTCAGCACGTTAAAATGCTCCTGCTGAAAGGCAGTTACCCGCCTTCCGTCCAGTCACGTGGAATAACATCAGACACTTGCAAAGGATCTACTGAGAAGCAATTAAAACTCCAAGTGCTAACGATCCAGGAATTTGTGATGCTGTTGCATGAATCCTGGAATGCACTCCTGGATCAGTAGTCTACAACCAGCAAGAAAACACAGGATGTTCTTGGAGAATTACCTTGAGTAATCCGGTTCTGTGGCAGCAGTCTGCATAATGATGGGCAGGGAGCTGCCCTTTCCAAAGAGATCCAGTTTAAGTACCATGCTGCCCTGTGCCTGGAGCGGCACGTGTGCGTGTGCACTATGGACTTAGTTTCTGGAAAGTTGCTTGAGAAGCTAACTGGGTGAGCTGGTAGGATGTGAAACTCAGGATCACAGGGCTTGGAAGGAATCTCGGCTGGGTCAGTCCAATCCATCACTGCTTCTTAGGAGAAGTGATCTCACTATAAGATCTCTGGGGAGATCTTAGAGCAGCCTTTCAGTACCTGAAGGGGGCTACAGGAAAGCTGGGGAGGGGCTGTTTCCAAGGGCTTTTAGTGGTAGAACCAGTGGGAATGATTTCAAGCTGGAAGAGGGCAGGTTTAGACTGGAAGTCAGGAGGAAATTCTTCGCTATGAGGGTACTGAGACACTGGCTGCCTTCCAGCTCCCTGGAAGTGTTCAAGGCCAGATTGGCCAGGGCCTTGAGCACCCTGGTCTGGTGGAGGGCATCCCTGCTCATGGCAGGGGGGTTGGAACTAGATGATCTGTAAGGTCCCTTCCAACCTGAACCATTCTACAAATCTATGAATCCCTAAACTATCCCCCTAAGATGGGTGTCAAGCTTAGCTTTGACTATCTCAGCCGATGGGACTGGTCACCTCCCTTGGATCCTTTCTAAGCTGCCTAACTCTATTCTTAGATAGTTTTTCTTAAGTCTTCTCTGCTCTAGCCTTATTGCCTAATCAAAATAATTGGTCCCTGTCCTCTTCAGAACGGTACTTAAACATGTTTGCAGACACTTACGTTTCCCAACAGTTTTCTTTTGGTCTAGACTGAACGTGACCCTTGAATTTTCCACAGAGATCTGCATGGTTGATGATCTCCCTGGGGCTGCGGCTGGGGCCCGGCCATGGCAGGTAACACAGCTGTTAGGAGGACTCTACCACGCGTTGGAATAAGTTATCAACATAATTCTGTCACTCACAGAAACAGGTTCAAACATTCCTCTCTTTCACCACATTATAGTGAAAATTCAGTTTCTCCAGACTCACTGTAACAGCTTATTTATTGCTGCTTTGCCTTTGGAAGCAGTCTGCTCTTACAGGAACTTTGGTTCTGATCTAATATGTGGACTAGAATGCTGTCACTGCAACTAAGTGCAAGAAGCTGGTCCAAACCTCTCAGTTCAAAAGGACTTTAGTTAAAAGAGAGAATCTTCAGGGAAACAGACCTAACAGATCAGAAACAACATGAACTATTAACTTTATCCCAGAAGAAAAAATAGGAAACAATACCAACATAGTCTTTAGAATTAATTCTGTAAGGAAAAGACACGTGAAACCCAGCAAAGATCCAATTCTGGAGTCAGTTATCCTACAACTAAAAACGAGATGGAAATATTTAAGAGTCAAGACATGTTAGCAGGGAGGAAGCCTGCTGGAACATCTCTTACTGTCATTTCCCTATCAGCATAGAAGTTACACACGAGTAACTCATCTGATTAAGAATCAGAGGATCTCTTTGGTTGGAAAAGACCTTTAAGATCATCAAGTACAACCTTGGACCCAGCATTGCCAGGTCACCCCTAGACCCCTGTCCCTAAGCACCAGGTACACAGGTCATTTAAATGCCTCCAGCACAAGGAGAGCTGCTCTTTTCCTTCTGTGGTTTTGTTTCACCTGCTCCCCTTCCCTCTCCTCAGTGTGTCAGATATGGTCTCCTATCCCTGTTCTTTCCCTCTTTTTTAGTTTCACAGAATCATTACGGTTGAAAAAGAACTCCAAGTTCACAAAGTCCAACTGGATTTATGGGCCACTGCTTGGCAATCACAGAGCTCTGTTATAAGGACTGTATCCCCACTTCTTCCATGAACACTTCAGGCACTGGAATTCCTTCCTTAATCTCATTAACACCAGGCACTGCAGTTGGTGTGGTGGCCATAAAGGAAACAAAACCATCTTGGGGGGGAGGCAGGATGATCTAACACTGGACTATAGACAAAGCACCTGTTAGTGATAGGAACAGTAAGTAAATAAATAAGGCCGGATGGCTCTAGGAATTTACAAAACAACCAGTCCCCAGCTGCAGTCCTGCAGCCAGTTCTGGAGCCCCCAACACAGGAAGGAGATTGAGCTGTTGGAACTTGTCCAGAGAAAGGCCACAAGGATGAGTGTAGGGTGGCAGCACCAGGAGGACAGGCTGAGAGAGCTGGGGCTGTACAGCCTGCAGCAGAGGAGACCCCATGGAGATCTCAGAGCAGCCTTCCAGTACCTGAAGGGGGCTACAGGAAAGCTGGGGAGGGGCTGTTTGCAAGGGCTTGGAGTGGTAGGAGCAGAGGGAATGATTTCAAGCTGGAAGAGGGGAGGTTTAGACTGGAAGTCAGGCAGAAACTCTTTACAATGAGGGTGCTGAGACACTGGACCAGGTTGCCCAGGGAGGTTGTGGCTGCCCCCTCCCTGGAAGTGTTCAAGGCCAGACTGGCTGGGGCCTTGGGCACCCTGGTCTAGTGGAGGGTGTCCCTGCTCGTGGCAGAGGGGCTGGAACTAGATGACCTTTGAGGTCCCTTCAACCTCAACCACTCTAGGAATTGATGAATAACAGGGAAAAATTGGCCTTTGCTCTTAGAAACCAAAGGATCAGAAGGGTGTCACCCTGTGAAAGAGAATACTAAACACTATAAATTTGCAGCCTTTCATGCTATTACTATTTTCCACTCGATGCTGCCAGATACTAAGAAATGGTGGGCAGTGAACGTCCTGCGATAGTTGTTCAAACAATATCGAGAACTAATAAGACAAAAAGAAGATATTAGTAAGCTTGGGCTGTGCTCTAAGCACCAGGCAATGTCAAGCTTGTATTAGATGGATGAAGCTGCTGCAGCAATCGATAGGGAGGGGCTGTTCCTTGGCAGGAAAAGGCAGCAGAGGGTGTAATGCTCAGGAACTCCACTATCCCTTGCCCAGGACAACACTATAGCTGAGGGAAGAAAAAGAAAGATGGAAAAACAAGGCAAGAAAAGATGATGTTGGCTGAGCACGTAATGGGTATCTTGAATAGCTGATATTTAAGTCATGCTCTTGTTTATTCTTTTAAACACGCTGGTGGTGAGCAATTGTTCACCTGCTATAAATTACAAGCAACTGATAAGTCTTCATTTATGAGTCTCAAGTCACCAGCACTGGTACAAAAGAAAAGCCACCCATAACCAACAGCAGATTTCCAGAGCTGGACCGCATAGAACTAAGTTCTCTACGCAGATGGCTTTCAAATATAGCCCCTCAGAAGAGAGTCCAAAGGATAAGATCATTATTACCTGCCCTGCTGAGACCACAGCTGGAATCCTGTGTCCAGTTCTGGGCCCCTCAGTTCCAGAAGGACACAGCTGCTTGGGAGAGTCCAGCGCAGAACCACAAAGATGATGAAGCGAGGGGAGTATCTCCCTGCTGAGGAAAGGCTGAGGGAGCTGGGAAAAAAAGGAGCCTAAGGGGGGGGCCCATGACTGTTGATCAACATGGAAAAGGTGGGGGTCAGGAGGAAGGAGCCAGGCTCTGCTCGGGGGCACCCAATGCTAGGACAAGGGGCACCGGGTGTCAGCTGGAACAGAGGAGGTTCCACATCAAAAGGAGAAGAAACTTCTTCCCAGTGAGGGTGCCAGAGCCCTGGAAGGGGCTGCCCGGGGGGGTTGTGGAGTCTCCTTCTCTGGAGACGTCTCAAACCCACCTGGCCTGTTCCTGTGCTACTGGATGTAGGGGCTCCTGCTGTGGCAGGGGGGTTGGACTGGATGACCTTTCAAGGTCCCTTCCAATCCCTAACACTCTGTGACTCTGATTAATTTCCCTGTTGTAGTGCTTTGCTAGATGCATATTAACACTGAGATAACTCTGTCTGTTTGAAGCCTGGTCTTTTTAACCTCACTGACTTTTGATTTTATGCAGTTTAGGACCTTGTCCAGAATGAATTTAACATTGAAAGAAATAGGATCAGAGAGCTGAGAATATGCAGTGGGTTTTATCCAGAGTATGACTAGATGTTTCCAACCAGAATGACCGTGTTAGAGAGAGCAAAGTCAGACAGTAAAAAAAAAGAGCAGTATTTTTAAAGAAAATCTTCACAAACAGGTTACCTCTGCTGACCTTTAAATAAAGGTAAAAAGGTTAACGCAATGATTTGGAAATTATTAGCCTGAAATAGGACCAATGACCCTTCTCAGGGTTGTTCCCAGATTTCAGCAGCACAGCTTGTAATTCCTGGGAGATCATCTGAGCCGTGCAGGGCCCTTACTTAGTCAGAATCAAAATATTTTCCTGACTTTTTAGTGGTTCTCCAAATATATCAAACGGGGAGTTTCCTTTTGTTCCACCTCCACCCCGAGCTCGGGAGGTGCCAGAGCAGCCTTTCATTCATCTCACTGCAGACTTTCCAACCAGACCCTTTACCAGAAAGAATAGCAACAGGAATCAACAGCTCTCTAAGGCAACCTCTCCAGTTTTAAGGGTTTGATCAATAAACTGTCAGTGCCCTCAGTACCTCAAGCTATGCAGATTCACGTTACCCATTGACAGTACAACTCACTGCGACCAACAGCTTCCTCTCCCTTGGTTTCAACCATGACAGCACTGCATGTGCAGACCTCAGTGAAGAGTGCAGAGGAGTTCTGGGCTCCTCACTTCCAGAAGGACACAGAGCTGCTAGAGGGTGTCCAGCATAGAGCCACAAAGATGATGAAGGAAGGAGAGCAGCTCCCTGGTGAGGAAAGGCTGAGGGAGCTGGGGCTCTTGAGCTGGGAGAAGAGGAGGCTGAGGGGGGACCTCCTTCCTGTCTCTAAATCTGTGAGGGCTGGGTGTCAGGAGGATGGAGCCAGGCTCTGCTCAAGGACATCTGGTGACAGGACAAGGGGCACTGGGTGCCAGCTGGAACAGAGGAGGTTCCCTCTCAATCTCAGCAGGACCTTCTTCCCAAGAGGGTACTGGAGAACTGGCACAGGCTGCCCAGGGGGGTTGTGGAGTCTCCTTCTCTGGAGACCTTCCAGACCCACCTGGCTGTGTTCCTGTGTGACTTGGTCTGGGTGATCCTGCTGTGGCAGGGAGATTGGACTGGATGATCTTTTGAGGTCCCTTCCGATCCCTAAGGATTCTATGATTCTTCTCCAGCTCCTTCATTAAGCTGAAATCTTTTTTGGGCAAAGAATTCCATTTCTTGATGCCACTCTTTGAAGTTGGTGTCAAGCAATAAAATAGCTGTAGGGTAGACACGAGTCTTGGACACATTTACAAATGGAACACCTGAATGAGGGGTATTTCAGGTAGAATCAGGAATAGGGAGATGATGGTGCCCGTGTACTCTGCACTCGCGAGACCGCACCTTGAGTCTGGGTCCAGTTTTGGATGCCACAGTATCAGAAAGACATTGAGGGCCTGGAGAGAGGTCAGAAAAGGGCAACGAAGCTGGGGAGAGGGCTGGAGAAGAGGGCCTGTGAGGAGCA
>VZRI01004203.1:277592-301640 GCA_013397515.1 Upupa epops | reverse complement strand
TCTGGAGATGTTTCAAACCCGCCTGACCTGTCCCTGTGCCACTGGATCTAGGAGCTCCTGCTGAAGCAGGGGGACTGGATTGGATGATCTTTTGAGGTCCCTTCCAGTTCCTAAGACTGTCTGTCCTGTGTATATTTTTTATCAAAGTTGTGACTCCCATACTAGAATGAGCAGACACATCTTGGTTAAAAGGACTAGAGCAAATGGGTGAAGTTATGCAAAGACATTTAAATAACAAAGAATCAGTTACTGAATCAGGGCCACAGAAAAGTGACCACAGACCCCGTACAGAAAGCACAGATGAACTCCTGAGCTTCTCTGGATTCACTGGGTATTATGTCAATGCATTTCCAGTTGCATAAGCTTTGTGTCCATATGAAGGCACTGGTGTAAAAGCAGATGAAAGGAGCTATTTATTACAGATCGTTTTTCATTGATCCTAACAATCACTGAGTTTATCTGAACAGGAGACAGAGGCAGCATTTGGAAAACACAAGAGGACCCAAGCAGCGCTATGAGCAGAGACCACCAGTTCTACCTTCTTTAGAGGGTTTTTTTTCTCTGTAACCAAATTACCCTGCTTCAATTAAAAAGTTTTGGAAGACTCGACTCTCTTGCAGTTGAGCCATCAGGAGAGCTTTGGATGTTCCTCCGGCTCAGCTGCACGTAGACCACACATCCGTCCAGCTGTACAAAGCAATCATGGAAAACTACAGATACGCCCGAACACGTACACTAGCGATGAATGGGCCCTGAAGGATTTGATGAATGAAAAATACTTGGTATTGTGAACTTACGTTTGATTTCCATCGCTTAGGGAACCAGGCTGACCTTTCGGTTACCTAGCAACCTAGGAAAATGGGAACTGAGATAGCATGTGTCACCCGAACGAAGGGCTTGAGTCAGATATTGCTCAGCATCTTATGGACCGCCTGCTGTCTGCATCCATGCTTTAAAACTGCTCCTCTGCCAAGGGAATAAGATGAAGCCTGAACTGTTTCTTCCTGAAAGTAGGATTAAGGGACCAGAGAATCAGAGCTGGATAGAAAATCAGAGCGCGTCAACTGGGTTTTGTGAACCCACCATGATGAACAACAGAGGACAATCTAGACAGGAAACACACATTCCAAAGTCCAGCACACTCTTACATAGAATCATAGAATCATTAGGGATCGGAAGGGACCTTGAACATGCTGGGCTGGCTCTCCTTTCTCTTCACAAGGGGAAAGGACAACTGAACCTGTTTTTTGGCTGCGCTAAGAGCTCCCAAATAAATTATCGATTTAAGCCAAGAACATTCAACTCTAGTTCAAACATTTATCTATAGTTAGAATGACTCAAACACCACAGTTCACTTGAGCCAGTGGATGTTGGACTAATGAGAGACTAACTACCTTGATGAGAGTTTTCAAAACTAATTGACATTAATTACATAGTTAATTAAGGTGAATTAATAATTATAGATGCAACTTGTCTATATGACACATCTGGAAGCTGGAACAGAAGAGGTTCCTTATCAATATCAGGAGGAACTTCTTCCCAGGGAAGATAATGGAGCACTGGAACAGGCTGTCCAGGGGGTTGTGGAGTCTCCTTTTCTGGAGACGTTCCAGACCTGCCTAGATGTGTTCCTGTGTGACTTGGTCTGGCTGATCCTGCTGTGGCAGGGGGTTGGGCTGGATGATCTTTCGATCACTAATAACAACATTGCTGTATTGTCTTTTCAAAGACTCTTCTGATTAGTGGCTTTGATTTTACAGTTTCTTTTCAGACCATGGGATACTTAAGAACTATTTTTGCACTGGCATCTATATGAAATGAAAAATCAGATTAATAGATAGCAATTACAAATTAAAATTGATTTTAAGCTGTTTTCAAAGCATCACAACCCCACTGGAACTCTCTTCCTCATTTTTACTGTAGTGAAAACAAATGGTGCCAAGAAGGAACCTGATGCAACAAAATCAAATGCAATTCTGAGGTAGCCAGTTGTCCTCGGGTAGAACAACATAACTCAAGGTATTAAAATACAATTTTTAATTGAAAAATTGTCCTTTGTAGCAGCTTCTTCACTTCAATAATCAATCTGACTTGCAAATGAATGCATAAAGCAGCGAAAGACTTCAGGAGAATCTCCTCATTGTCAACTTTGGGGCTATTTGGCTCAATTTCTGCATCTCAGCATTCGATACCCTCAAAGAAGAGAGCAGGATCTTAGCCAGAAGCCCCTAAACAGTACAAACATTTGTGGACTTTTACAAGGCAGGTAAAGACCTAAATTATGTTGCTAATTAATTTTATATTTCCTTTGGCTACCCAAAGAAACCTGGAGCTGTTCAGCATCCAGTGAATGATGGGGTTTTGCCAAATATTCAGGTATGCTGTTAACAGAACGAGCCAGAAGAGCTGAGGTCATGCTTTCTGTAATACCTACGGGGGGGAAAAGAGTCAGATGCAGAGCAAGTACATGCAAAGCAAACACAGAAATCCATGAGGCAGAAAGGGAGAAGGGAGTTCCAAAGCACCTGAGACGTTCAAAACACGTAAAAAAAGGGTCATCAATTCCAGAAGAAGGAGAACAAACCCAAGCCTATTGTTCAATGACAGCAAGTACCAACCTACCGCAAAGAAACTACGGACAAAACACTAAGGTGATCAGCCTGCAAAAGATCTAAGGTGTGCTTTGTGCTGCCCAAATAGGTTAGGTAAGACTTAATTGATTTTTGTAATTGAGCACGGCACGAGAAGCCAAACTCTCCTACCTAGCTACACTGTGTAGGTGTGATGCCCTGCAGAGAAACAGGCAGATGCAGGGAGTACAGGCAGGACATTAAATAGAATATTTTAACCTTCAAAGCCACTTCCCTGTCTCCTTTCAACCTGCACGGTCTTTTTTTGTTTTTCTTATAAAGACCTTGTCGTTCCATTGAAGAACAGCTGTGTTCAGATCATCTTTAAAGATACTTAAACCTTCATTACCATTCACAGGCACTCACTTCCTTCTTCCCCCTTCATAATACAGCAACAGCACCTCTTCCTTCATCCTCAGGACACAAACAAAAGCTTTCTTCTCAGGCAGCGAATGAGTTTCACTTATTAACCACAGTGTGAATTTTCTAAGTACAACTTCGCCCCTTCAACAGCTTAAATGGCCAGTCCTCTCATCTGTTAATGCAGCTTTTTCATCAAGCCATGCAGACACCGAGCTTAAGGACACGGTTTAGTGGTGGGCTTGGTAGAGTAGATAAATAAGTGGACTCAAAGATTTTAAAGGTCTTTTCCTACCTAAATGATTCTATGATCAGGAGATAACACTGTAAAATCATGCAGCTAGCTTGTGCATCTCAGTAGCAAGCTCATGGTGAGCGGTGAAGGGTCTGTCTGCGCTGCTGTCATGTAAGGTTACCTACACTTAGCTAAGTGAACAACATCTATAAGCTTTGCCTTTATTTCAGGCTTTGGAACTGGAAATTTCCTACCTGAATAGTATCAGAAACCTTAAAAAAACCCCCAACTTTGGAAAAAACCTAAACCCAATGAATTTTTATGCTGTGGCTTTGAATAGAGCACATGCCTGCTCCTGTCACTTCATTTTAATCTAGACTTTCCTCTCAAGTGGGTGTAAACTGGAGCACAGGAAATTCCACCTCAACATAAGGAGAAACTTATTTACAATAAGGGTCACAGAGCACTGGAAGGGGCTGCCCAAGGAGGTTGTGGAGTCTCCTTCTCTGGAGACTTTCAAAACCCATCTGGATGTGTTCCTGTGTGACCTGTCTTAGGTTCTATGGTCCTGCTCAAGGAGGGGGGGTTGGACTCATGACCCCTGGAAGTCCCTTCCAGCCCTTAATGGCCTGTATATCTATGTATCCATTTCACATGATCCCAGGTCAAGCACAAAATGCCAAGGCATAGCTCTGGCAGAGACACACAGACAGTTAGGAACCTACTAAAGAGATTTCCCATTTCTCCATTACCCTTAAAACAATGCTGGGAGTCAATGCTCTCTTCTCATCACTGATCATGATAATATTAACATCATAGAATCACTAGGGATTGGAAAAGACCTTGAAAGATCATCTAGTCCAATCCCCCTGCCACGGTAGGATCACCTAGACCAAGTTGCACAGGAACACAGACAGGCAGGTCTGGAACATCTCCAGAGAAGGAGACCCCACAAACCGCCTGGGCAGCCCCCCCAGTGCCCTGTCCCCCTCACTGGGAAGAAGTTACAGAATCAGTCAGGGTTGGAAGGGACCACACGATCTTTCAGCTCCAAACCCCCCCCCCATGGGCAGTGACACCCCACCCTAGATCAGGCCAGCCAGAGCCTCATCCAGCCCAGCCTTAAACACCTCCAGGGATGGGGTCCCAACCACCTCCCTGGGAAACCCACTCCCAGTACCATTCTGTGCAGATCATCCCTGAGCTAAAACGGAGCTTTTACTGTATTCACTTAGAGATGCAGACACACAAGCAGTGATTGTTCACAGGAAGGCAGTCAGTCCCACCTGCTGCACTGGGAAGGAGACTGAGATACAGCAAATCCACCTCACCCCTTCATCCTGTATTGGAAAGGGTTAACATTTCACACTGTACCACTTCAAGCAAAGTTTACCCAACTGACCCAAATCAATGCTACAGCTTATTTTTGTAAACACCTCTGCTATTGCCTTCCAAGGTAAAGAGAAACAAAAAGAAGTCCCCAAACACCTTGCTCCAATATTTGAGAGTCAAAGGTTTTAGCCTTTGTAACTAATTCCAGAAGGAGCATGGTATCCAGCAAACACTTGGAGTCACCACTTCGAAACTTGATGTTATGTTGGTGAAATTTACCCGGGGTAATTCTGTTCAGGTCAAAGAACCCAATTCCGGTTTAGATAACGTGCGCGTTCAACCGCCTTCAAGTTTTATGAAGAAAATCAACTCCAAATCTCTTAATTGCTAAGAATAAAGTTTCCTATGTCTCTGTTACATCCTGCAGACTCTGCCTCCGTTCAAGCCTTACGTGTAGCTGTTCCAGACTTGGAGTGCAAGGGCCAAAGTTAACAAGACGCGATCCAACTACACGTGTTCGGAGACATGAATAACCACCTGAGACAAACAGCCTCGACATTCCACGCTTACGGGAAAAAGTCAAGTCGTATATTAAACCGTCCCGACCCCTGCTTTATGGTCCCCGAAGAAATGGATATAAACGTGCAAGTGCGTAGAACATTTGCAGCGTTCTCCTGCCCACGATCTGTTACTACTGCAAGACAAGTCTGGGCTCGAGGCAACAGCGGTCCTATGCCAAGATCGTATGGAATGCACCAGGAGGTCAAGGCTAGGAATTTATGTGTTTCGCAGTTATTTAGAAATTACGGGAAGGAGAACTTGGCTACTCGGGGCATTGCACAGGTGTAGTAAACCGACAGCCTTCCGCGCGTCAGACTTTTTCAATCAAAATTCCACTCTCTCAGAAGCAACGGCTGTGTGCCTGTGATTATTAGATCTGAAAGACGGCTCAATCTGGGGAGAGCATCTAAGAAATCGCTGTCAGCATCTTTTCTTTGCATCATCTTTCCACCGGTGAAGTCTAGGCTTTAGGTTTGAGGACGGGTAGGTGAAAGAAAGATAATTAATGATAACATACGTAGTCATGTATGTAACGATACCTCTCTGAGTTTCCGTTTGGTTACACTCTTCAGAGGAAGAAAATCACCCAAAAGCCATCGCAGCAAGTCTCATCTGAACTCTTGACTGTATAAGGAGCAGAATGTTTCAGAAGCTAAACAGAAGAGCTCGCATGTTGCTCTATACCTTCCAACGGATAGAGTCATAGAATCATTAGGGATCAGAAGAGCCCTTGAAACATCATCTAGTGCAATACCAATACCACAGCAGGATCACCTAGACCAAGTCGCACAGGAATATATCCAGGCAGGTCATGAATGTCTCCAGAGAAGGAGACTCCACAACCCCCCTGGGCAGCCTGTTCCAGTGCTCCGGGACCCTCACTGTGACGATAGATGAGCTCCTGAACGGTTGAAGTTCATGCTGTTGCTAATATTATATTAGAAGGGCAGTGCCCTCTAAGTGCAGCAGTGTGAAAGGAAATAAGCAACACAAGTCGCTGTGTGTCTGAATGAAAAAACCAAAACTCATAGACCTAATGGTGAAGGAATTATCATGTGAATGCTGAGACTGCACGAAGTGTAACTGAAGTAGGCTCAGCTCAGCTGCTTGAACTTGTTTAAACAGATGAGATGCAGCAGCAGTTTCCAACTGGTGAGGCTGCCAGACCAATAGAAGTCAGTTGAAAAGTGTTCTAAAACCAGCATGAAGAGCTATGGCCTCTACCACTAATCAGGTGTTACAAGCAGAAGACAACTACTCACAGACTAAGCTCCTCAGCAGAAACACGTACACTGCTGCACCACTACGCAGCAAAGATTCACCCATCATGATCATGTGCCTTAGAAATGGAAGGCTTGTCAACAAAAAACAAGGACAGGAGGACTAGAACAGGAAGACACAAGAAGTGAAATGCTTCCAAAGAGAAATATAGCAGAGATCTTAGAGCAGCCTTCCAGTACCTGAAGGGGGCTCCAGGAAATCTGGGGAGGGTCTTTTTCCAAGAGTTTGGAGTGGTAGGAGCAGGGGGAATGGTTTCCAGCTGGAACAGGGGAGGTTCAGACTGGAAGTCAGGAGCAAGTTCTTCCCAGTGAGGATGCTGAGACACTGGGCCAGGTTGCCCAGGGAGGTTGTGGCTGCCCTCTCCCCCGGAAGTACTGAAGGCCAGATTGGATGGAACTTTGAGCACCCTGGTCTGATGGGGGGTGTCCCTGCTCATGGCAGGGGGGTTGGAACTGGATGATCTTTGAGGTCCCTTCCAACCTGAACCATTCTAGGAATTAATGAAAGGGAATGAAGGAAATGTGAGAACATGTAGCAGGAAAAAGTAATACTGGGAAGAAACAGCCTAGACGGTTCTCAAAGACAGGCATTAGGCTGACTCTAGACAGCTGCTGACGACATGGGACTGTCAGGTTTCTGTGCTCTCGATATTTTATCTGTGAAAAACACTGCTCCACATTCTTCCTGTTTCTTGGGAATTAAAAGCAGCTACGACATTCAAATGAAGGAATTAATGTTTTCATTTTCATAAATGCCTTAAGAAATCCTTTGGGATTAGTGGCAGCCTGTGAAAAAGTGTCTCCCAACAGCAGCTCTTCCAAAGCACCAAGTTCCCCTCCGCCCGTGTCTCTGCACCATGCAGAGTGTGCTACTCCAGTAGTGATCTGTCAGTGCGAGGAAAGAGTGTCTGGACGGTGCAGCGGTGGGTAATGCAATACAGATGATTTCACCTTTAGGTCTCCGGTTCAAAAAACTTCAGCCCCACAAGTGTCATCACCTGATAGTTTTTACTACTTTATTTACAGTACAAGATTTCCCAGGGGGCCAAACCGAGATCAAGCCTTTCCCTTTACTCCCTCGCTCCTCGCGCTAGGCATTGTGTCTGTACCAAGGAACAGAGTCTCTCTGCAGATCGCATCTTGTGAACAGACTACAGAACTGAAGGGGGAAAAAAAGGCAAGGGAGACTGAAATGTGTTGTCAAAACTCAGTGAGTCAGATGTGAAAGTGATTCCAACTCCCAAGCTGATGACATTTTCCTTGTGCTTATTGTGTCTTAGGATAGCTTGCCCCTCAACCCCACCGAAAGCAAAGCTCACACATGTGCACGAGCTCCAGGATGCATCAACCTTATTAGACAAGTGCGTATTTATCTTTGAGCCCGTGTGGAATAGGGCTGATACCTCCCTGGAGCGCTGGGCTCTTGCACACAGGCTGCAGAGATGATCAGGGAGCAGATCCAGAATTCCCAGACATCCAGCAAGCTGGACTGAGCTGTCTGAGAATCCTAAGCAAAAAAAACAATCCCCAAGCTCATTTTTACCCAGACAAAGCATCCACCTCCAAGGTGTAGCTACCTGAGAGAAGAATCCTAGTGATATGATTCAAAGAAGCAGGAATCCATGTTCCCACTCTGCTCTCCCTGGTGAGACTGCATCTGGAGTATTGTGTCCAGTTCTGGGCCCCTCAGTTCCAGAAGGACACAGAGCTGCTGGAGGGTGTCCAGAGTAGAGCAATGAAGACGATGAAGGAAGGAGAGCAGCTCCCTGATGAGGAAAGGCTGAGGGAGCTGGGGCTCTTGAGCTGGGAGGAGGCTGAGGGGGGACCTCACTCATGTCTGTAAGTATGTGATAGGTTGGTGTCTGGAGGATGGAGCCAGGCTCTTTTCAGGGTCATCTGGGGACAGGACAAGGGGCACTGGGTGCCAGCTGGAACAGAGGAAGTTCCATATCAGTATCAGCAGGAACTTCTTCCCAGAGACGATAACAGAGCACTGGAACAGGCTGCCCAGGGGGATTGTGGAGTCTCCTTCTCTGCAGACGTTCCAGCCCCGCCTGGCTGTGTTCCTGTGTGACTTGGTCTGGGTGATCCTGCTGTGGGAAGGGGATTGGACTGGATGATCTTTCGAGGTCCTTTCCTATCTCTAATGATTCCATGATTCTCCCTAATAACAGGACCCTCTTTGATTATAATTATATACAACAGCAAATAATTCTTTGACTACATTCTAATTCCTGAGATGGTCTTTCCAGGTCAAGCTGGCTGGGTGAGCAGAAAACCTGCTGAAGTTTAGCTCATAGTATCCTCCAAACACTTCTCGTAGCTGCCAAGCCCATCCCTTCAAGGCAAGGATACTCTTTCCTCAGTAAAAGAATTTGCAAAGTATTAGAAAAAGCAAATACACAAAAGCCTCAAAAACAAGGGATCCCATCCAGAACGAAACAGCAACATCCACCCAAGAGTTGGGGGTTATCTCGTTCTCTGTGTTCATCCACACAGCCATATGATTTCTCCGTATGACCGAGCGCCTCACCATCACTCTGCAATACCGAGCAGCAATTTTCTCACTACAGCTCTATTTCCACTGTAAATCATTTCCATTCTGACATCTTCACCGGGGACTAAATAACACGTGACCTTATCTAACGTAAACGTGGTGTTCATTTCAGCAAGAAAAAGAAGCGGTTTATGAAATTCAGGAGCTTAGAGTAACGGGGGGGCTACGGGTCTGCCTTGGGGGGGTCGCATATGGGTTTCATTTTCCTTCCCTTTCTCACCAAATTCTAAAGGACTACGGTAATGTTTTGCTATAGGGTGGCACCGAATCATAACGGCAGATCTCACCTACAAGAACCAGGGGGCTGAATGCTGCACTGGGCAGGAGGAATTCGGAGCGGTTGAACAACAACTGCAAAACCTTAGGGAGACTTGGTTTCTTGCCAAGTTTTTTCATGCAGAACCTTTAAAACAAACCCAACCGCCTTCTTGTTTGAAAAATAAGAATGTGCTCCTATCATAAAATATAGATAGAGCTCGATTCTGCTTCTGGTTATGCTGCTGGAGCATGGAACGAGGTTCAAGAAGTTGAGCTGCTATGACTGTAAATCTGAAACAGGAGAACTTTGAGGTCAGTTGTTAAAAACCTTCCTGATTCTTCAACAGGTATTTTCTCACCTTCTGCAGGAAGGACACTCCCTCCCCAACCTAAAGATCTTCCTCTGTTTCTGTACACAGAGTTTTCTCCCTTCCATTGTGGCTTTTCTCCTAAACATCTCCAGTCTGCTGCAGACCCATAACAAGGACATTTTGACCTGAATTAGCACGAGGACACGTGGGAAGGACAACCTGGGCACACACACGCATCCTGCTATGTAATTTTACTTGTGCTACTGGAAATAACCATCTCCACTGTCTGACTTCAGCAAGTTTGTAGATAAGTTGTCAATGAAACACTGTTTAGACACCTTTCCTAGCCATTTCACTGCATGTCCCTCGGCTCTTGCACTGTGAAATAAATCAAACCCAAGGAAGATGGATTTCCTGCTAAACCCTGCTCTCCTTCCAACTGTTTTTCCCAGTTCCTTCAGTCTGAAGCTACTCCAGCTCTTCTCCATTCTGCAGCTGTCACTGGGTCCTGTTACTTCCCAAGTCAGAGGAAATCCGAGAGTACCTGGGACTAGCATAACAGACTGGGTGGCTTCCTTGTGCTTTGTTGATTCCTTTCACCACAATTACACAGGATCACAGGGTGTTAGGGATTGGAAGGCACCTCGGAAGATCATCCAATCCAATCCCCCTGCCACAGCAGGAGCCTCTAGATCCAGTCACACAGGAACAGGGCAGGCGGGTTTGAAACGTCTCAGAGAAGGAGACTCTACAACCCCCTGGGCAGTCCCTTCCAGGGCTCTGGCATACTCACTAGGAAGAAATTTCTTCTCACCTTGAGGTAGAACCTCCTCTGTTCCAGCCGACACCCAGTGCCTCCTTGTCCTAGCATGGGGTGCAAAGGCTTCGAGGAGGAAAGACTCCTTACACATCAGCCTTCCCCTGAGTCCTCCAAAAAAAACCCCAAACAAGTGCAGGAAAGGCATCCTGCTGGACTATTAACCAGCTTGGAGCCAACAGTCAACACATGAGGTAACCTCATTACCCAGCACCTAGTGCCAAAGGCAAAACAGGTGCGAGGATATCGAAGCAAGAGGAAAGCACAGGCTGTTAACAGAAAAGTGCACTTTTAAGGGCATTAAAACGTTCTCAAACGTTCAGAGAAAAGCCTCACAGTGGAGCAAGCATTTATAACTGGAAAACTACCAGAACAATGTGAACTGCTAAAAGGATGCATCGTCTTGAAGACCCAGCTTGGCTTTGGCCTTTTTGGGCTCAGACAGAGAAAATAAAGAACAAAAGACAGAGAGAAAATAAAGGACAAAAAGGGACTTAAGGATAACTGCAACAGTTCGACAAAACTGTCTCTATCCCAACATCCAGGGTAGGAACAGGTTGTCCAGAGAGGTTGTGGCTGCCCCCTCCCTGGAAATGTTCAAGGCCAGATTGGCCGGGGCCTTGAGCACCCTGGTCTGGTGGGGGGTGTCCCTGCTCATGGTAGGGGGGTTGGAACTGGATGATCTTTAAGGTCCTTTCCAACCTGAACCATTCTAGGAATCCAGTCTGTACCTACTGGTGGACAAGGGAATGAGGCTGGAATGGGAGGAGAGCTCAAGTATGCAATGGATTAACAGGGAATAGCTGGTATTTCTACCCAGGACTCTCAGTCTTTCCAGTGCTGACTCTAATGGATCACAAGCTCCTGAAGCATTCCATGAGCACACACACAGCAGGGTGGGCAGCTCATGTCACATCCAAGCTCTGACCAACCAGTTCACAAAGCAGGATGAGTATTTCAAATCCCTCTCTGTTAAAACCACGCAAGAGATGTCTAATCACACAGACTCCCATATTAAACCAGGTAGCTCTAGCGCAGGAAAGTACTAACCACACATTTGCTCTCTTACATGTGCACGTCTTTTCCAACCTAGATGTTTGCATGATTCTACGATGCTCTCCAAAAAACTCAGGAAACAATTTCCCCTCTTCTGGCAAAATTGCAGGTACTGGGATTTGCTTGGTTCCTCTGCTGCTCTGCCCTACATCACACACAGACCCACTTCCCGTATCCAGAAGTCTAACCTGTTACCTCAGAAAGAGGGTTTAAGTGATTTAAGTGGAAAATTCAGAACAACGAAGCCTGGCCCCTGACCTCAGCCGTGACACCGCTTACCACAGTTTGGTTTCTTGGGATGGGTGGCTGAAATCATTTAGAACCACATTTTGCACATTCCTTCCTTGCCTGTGAAAAACATGAACAATCTGTGCTGCCGTTTGCGTTACCAGCTTCTAAATATTTCAACTTGGTGCTGGAAAAGGCTGCACAAGCGCTGGGTGAGTAGCTCTTGGTTACACTCTGTTGAGTTGTGCTGGGGGTTCCTGCATAGCCACTCATGAAAAACTCTTCCCTTGGAAGGAAATAGTTTTTGAGCTTCTCATTCCTGACTGCTGATCTCCTCGTGGAACTGATTTCCAGCAGGTACATCTGCTATTTAACAGGCAGGCAGGCAGGCAACACGGTTTCACTTACCATTTAACAAGAAGAAAGTTTCCTACACTTTTTCCACCCTTCCACTATCAATCTGCTCCGGCACAAACCTGTGTGTCACTGTTTCCACAGAGTCATGTGGACTACTTTAGAAAAGAATCTTTCCAGAAGTTTTTGTGGAAACATCACTTAGAAGACTTGCTCTGTGCGACCCAGAAATGCCACACGGGCCCTATTTTCAGCCATCGTGGTATTTCTCCAGGCTTTCAAGGACTCATGAATCACAGAATGGGCAGGGTTGGAAGGGACTTTAAAGATCATCCAGTCCCAATCCCCCTGCAGATGCAGCGACACCTTCACTCGATCAGGTTACTCAGGGCCCCAGCCAACCTGGCCTTCAACACTGCCAGGGATGGGACAGCCACAACTGCCTTGGGCAACCTGTTCCAGCATCTCAGCACCCTCGCAGCAAAGAAGTGTTTCCTCATGTCCAACACCAATCTCCCCTCTTCAAGGCTTCAACCCTTTCCCCTCGTCCTCTCACTACCACCCGTGTGAAAAATTCTCCCCTAGCTCTCTTGTAGCCCCCTTCAGAGATGGGGAAGCTGCTCTAAGGTCAACTGGGAGCCTCATCTTCCCCAGGCTGAACAACTCCAACTTGCTCAGCCTGTCCTCACAGGGGGAGCGCTCCAACCCTCTCATCATTCTTCTAAACAAAACTTGCATCCAACCTGGTCATCCCAGGAATGTGGCAACTGCAGGTTCTCATGAAGCAATCCTAGTGATGTTAAACTATGAAACAGAGTGTTTCTGAACAGCTCCATCAGAATCCATGAAGTAATTAAAGACCAGAGAAAACCCAGCGTGGCTTTTGACGGAGCGCAGAATAGCAATGTCTGTAGGAAGGTTTCTCCCATGGATTTTGTGTAACCATCAGTTCACAGAATCACAGAATTATTGAGGCTGGAAAAGACCTCAGAGATCATCAAGCCCAGCCTATGATCCAACATCACCACATCAGCTAGACCATGGCGCTAAGTGCAGCTATCCCTGCTGCACAAGACGTGGAGAGGTTGCCATGGATGAAGTGAGAAATCTTGCAAGGGACCATCGGAAGATGGTGACATGCAGCAGCAACACTACTCACAGCACTTGACATCCTGGCAACCCGCACACTAAATAATGCTAAACCCAAACTGGAGCTCGCAGTCATTTATGAGAAATTCTATCAAAACAGAAAGTGCAATGGAAATCACAGACGAACAAAATCACTAAGTAAACCCTGGCAGCGCGTCCCCCCTTCGCACACACGCTCCTCTAATGTTTCTCTTGACTGACTGTTGTGCTGAAATAAGTTCAGATGACAAGTCTGATTTTTTCCTCTATAGATCACCATCCTTTTCCAGCACAAAAAAAAACCCCCAAGCATAAATCATCTAACTCGCTGAAATGCTTAGATTGGCATGTTATCTCATGTAAGAGCAAGGTAGACTGAGACCTCAGCTGGAGAGACTCGGTGGGGTTTTGTTAGGCAAATCGCATCCATTTTTCCTTTATGTAACGTTTCTGTAGGATATTCAGCGCTTTATCCCCCTCTGATAAAAGATACAGGCTGATAACTTAATGTGCGTGGAGTGTTCTTCACTCGTGTATCTCCAAATCCAGATAATTATCGCCAATTTAATAATGAAAATCCTGATACAAAAATCTCTTTCTTCTCATTCCAGCAGCAAAACATGGAGCAGAACTTGCAGCCTAAAAGTTCAATAGATTCCCCGAGTAATTTACATCCCATTAGAAAATAATTAGACTGGCTCAGTCTGCAAAACGGCCTTAAAGAAAGTTCAGAATGTTGGGTCCTAGGCTGAGCCCCAGACTCCCACGCCTGCTCAAAACAAGCCTTGACATCGACAGTTCAGTGAAACTAGAAGAATTCTCTTCTCCTTCGGTCTGACTCTCTCCACCCCAGTAATCGCATCACTTCTTTTCTCAAAGATAGTCTCTGTTTCACACCCTCTCTCTCTGCTCTTCCCTGCTCACATGTCCATGGGTCCCAGGCAGCATGAGCAACATTTACACTGGCTGACCAGCCAGCGACTGTGAGCCAGCCTGCTGGCCTCAGAACGGGTAACACGTCTTTTTGTAAGACAACAGATGTGCTCATCTTTCCCTTCTTTGAGTCCTCTTTGCCACAGAACTTCCAGAAACTTAAATCCATTGAGACACCAAGCTGGAAATGAATAGATGATATCATACTGTCTAGAGACAGGGGTGGAGGTAGGCAGGGTGACTGTCTTCAGATACTTTACTGGGCTGCTGCAAGAAAGGATGAGTATTCGATGAGTAGGATGAGAAGCAAGGAGATTCAACTTCACACAACAGTCAGAGTAAGGCATGTAAGTCATTAGCCAGCAGTTCCAGCTTAATTAACTAAATTGCTGATAGAAGGTTGGAATGGCATCGCTGGAGGTTCAGAACAGGTGAGTTGAAAGTGCTGGAAGGAAACCAGGTGTAGTTTGGTTCTACTTGGTGGGCAGGATGCCTTAAGAACCCATCCGTCCTGATCTGCTGAGATTCAGCTCACGTTTGGAGAGCAGGATACTCTGACAGGGTATAAAACTCTATCAGGCACTGCATGAATTTATTGGTAACAATCATCTGTGAGCTAGCCAATACAAACTGAACCCCCTCATCATCTCTGTTTGAATAGCACACAGGGCTCACTGCAGTAATTCTCTCTGAATCCAACAGCATCTGTGACCCCAGATTAAAAGTTTTAAACATCAGATCTGGAGGGCAGAAAATCAACTACAGAGAGGGTCCCAAATCAGCTCCGTTCAATGTCTTGTTTTCCTTATTCAGAACTGCTCACCGTAGTCATCACGGTCCTACCTCACCCTCCAGTCATTAGAATCAGGCAGGGGTTTCTTTAATCACTTCACCAGTACTACAGGTTTTCTCCCCACTTGGCTAACAACACTAAATGAATCCGTTTCCCTTTAAGGGCTGGATGGCCCTGCCAGTTTAGCCAACACCAAGCATTTCCACAGAAGATTCTTGCTCATCGCAGTAAGCAATAAAATATTTAAAGAACCTGAACTTCAAACTCCCGGATTGTCCAGAAGTCCTATTTCCCTATCAACTGTGTGAGGTTATTGTCAGACCTGCCCAAGAAAACCTTCTAACGGAGACTGAGAACTGTAAATGCCCTCGGATTTGACACCAGCACAGACTATTTCAGTTCTTTTTTCCCCTCACATCGCAGAGCTCGACACGTGGCTGGAGATATTTGCTTTCCGTGAAGCGACAGCAGCCCCTCAAGCGCTATGTAAGAGCCAGTATTTGGGGGTTTGTTGTTATACTTCATATTGTCTGTTGAATAAAACACTTTAAAAACCTGTAAGATAGAATTTCAGACTCTTAATCATTCTGACAGGTTTCCTGAAAGTCTTCAGAGCAATGTTTGAGTAAACCTCCCCCCTCCTCAAAGCACCCAGCAGTGGAGTAGGTGCAGAACTGAGGGGGAGAAGGGGCGGAAAGGGCTAGCAAAGGTCTCGGCTCTAAAAGACACGCGTTCATTAGAAGAGAAAAATGCCTCGAAATTTGGCACAGGGCAGAGCGTTTAAATGAAGCCTGCCTGAGGGGATAGCCCTGACTTGCACTCCTACCAACGGGATGGGTATCATGTGACTGTTAACAACTATTACGTACCGGGGAGAAAAATCTCTCCGTAAGAAACCACAGCACCACGCGACACCACGGGCAGCTTCAGACACGAGACTTTGTGAAGGGAGAACGTTTCTAGATTGATGCTCAAACTCATCCAGCGAAACCAATACACACTGTATCCTCTAGATGTTCTCTGAAGGGGAACCTGGATCCAAACTTCAGTACCAAAGAGCAGGGTTTCAGGTCAGCTTAATTTGCATGCTGATTATTCAAACACCCTGGCTCCAGTGTTGCAGTGAGTGTCTCAAGCCCGAGATCTAATTTCACCTTTGGACCTACGTTCGAGCCGTCTTCATCTCACACTTTAGCTCTTCAAAAGGACTATTTAATCATCTAAATGGCAGGGTCCGTGTGCCAATTCCTGTGGTCTCATATGAAAATCAAAGCCACGCTTGAAACACAGCAATGGACTCTGTCTGCATGTGCTTTTCCAAACCACAATTATTAAAGAAAAGATACTTCAGAACCAAAACAAAGCGGCTTTCGTTCGCACTACAGAAACCCTCTTGTATTTGGCCGGAAGCCCTCTGTATTCAGCGTGCCCCGTAACACATGGGTAACTAATTTCAAACATCTACAAACAACCTTTCACAAAAGGAAGCTGAAACAGAGGAGGTTCCCTCTCAATCTCAGCAGGAACTTCTTCCCAGGGAGGGTCCCGGAGCACTGGCACAGGCTGCCCAGGGGGGTTGTGGAGTCTCCTCTGGAGACCTTCCAGACCCGCCTGGCTGTGTTCCTGTGCGACTTGGTCTGGGTGATCCTGCTGTGGCAGGGGGATTGGACTGGATGATCTTTCACAGTCCCTACCGATCCCTAATGAATCTATGATTCTATGCTCTGTGACTGTTCCAGCATTATA
The DNA here is from genome assembly GCA_013397515.1 of Upupa epops. NCBI lineage: Eukaryota > Metazoa > Chordata > Aves > Bucerotiformes > Upupidae > Upupa > Upupa epops. Next base: position 285,061 of record VZRI01004203.1, on the reverse strand, counting down.
ATAGGGGACCATACATGCAGCAGTCACATGGAAGCGCTGCGTAGCTTTGTTCTGTAGGCTTCCCTGCTTCTGTCTGGAGCAGAAGAACTTCATGGGTTGCTTTCCCAAACATTACAGTTATCAAAATAAACTGAGTTGCCGCTGTTATTTTCTAAGCACACACTGACGATAGCACAGTCAGGTGGAGACAACCCCCTGTCCACTACCAACAAGTTCACTAGGCACCTTCACCCACTTTTCTTTGAATTCAACACAGATCTGTGTATTCTGTGTGAGCTGCTGCCCTAGGGAGGCTCAGCTTGGACCATGAGGCTGATGGAGCGCTGCTTCTGCCAAATTTTACAGTTGCAGACAATGTGCAAGAGAAGGTTGAGTGATTAACTCCAGGTTACCAAGTGAGGCAGTGCAACAGGATTAAAATCATTAACACTCCTGGCTGCCAGGCTCAGCCCTTGTTCTAGTACACGTACAGAGCCTTCACCTTCAGCACACTGACACAGACAGCGAGAGAAAGGGCAATGTTCCTTGTGCACAGCAATGTCAGTCCCCTCAGTCCTGACCCGTAACTACTCCTCAGCTCCAGCACAGCTCTACCAGTTCTTCCTGGTATTTGTGCCGATGGGTCCCTGCCGAACAGCGGCTGCTGGATAAGCCAGAGGGAGAGGTGGCAGTGGAATCAGACATCTGGCTGGAAAATTCAACACCAACCTGCACCTGCATCCAGCAGCCCACTGACACCACAGAAACCAATAGGAGCCTGAGGAGAGCAATGAGAAACAAACCTCATCGCTGGGCTGCAGCCGCTGCTGTTGAACACCATCCTGTCCTGCGGCACTAGTCAGTGGTACTAGTTAAGCTGTAATCAAAACCAGTCTTCATCACTTAGCACTGTGGCTATAGTATATGCAAGTCAGAACAGAAATACATGGTACCTTGACGTCCTGCACATAACAGCACCTGACTGTAAACACTCATGCATGCTTCAGTTAGAATGAGATACAAGCTCATAAGATCCTGCAATCTTATTTTCAACTTTAGGTGGTACCTACAGCATCCCTTGACCCACACCGCCTAGATTTAATCCATTTGGCATCATTGTTGATGAAAACAGATGCAGAGGTTTGCTCACTGAGACCAGATACCACAAGCTCACCACTGTGAATTCATGGCTATTGGTGACCATGGCCTTCCAGTTTCTGAAGGGGGCTGCAGGAAAGCTGGGGAGGGACTGTTTCCAAGGGCTTGCACCAGGGGGAATGGCTTCAAGACGGAAGAGGGGAGGGTCAGGCTCCAAGTCAGGAGGAACATCCTCATGACGGTACTGAGAACCCCTGACAAGGGTACTGAGACCCTGGACCAGGTTGCCCAGGGAGGTTGTGGCTGCCTCCTTTCTCCCTGGAAGTGTTCAAGGCCAGATTGGCTGGGGCCTTGAGCACCCTGGTCTAGTGGGGGGTGTCCCTGCTCATAGCAGGGGGCTTGGACCTAGATGATCTGTAAGGTCCCTTCCAACCTGAACTGTTCTAGGAATCTATGGCCTGCAGAGACCGGTTTGCTTTGTTCTGTATAACTGGGATCACAGGCCAGGCTCACGCTATTTCGAATCCCAAGTCCCATGAAAAATGTTCTCCTCATAACCCAGTTTTGTACTTCCAAGAGACCTGGACAGCCCCAGAACTGTCATCTTTTGTCAGATTTGTGAGCAATTCTCTGAAGCAAATCCCATGGCTCACCTAGTGGTGTTTTGTAACACTGCTAATCGATCCCATCTGACACAGCAGCCTTCCTCCATGAAAACTCCAAAAGGCTTCAGCACATCAGTTCGCTGCCAAGCCCTTGAGCTGGTGTCATAGGGTAGCGGTGCTCGTCAAGCGACAGCACTGTGCAGGATTCAGCTTTAACAGGCAACTTACTCTTCTCTTCGATGGCACGGGATCACTTGGAAAGACTCAACAAGTGAGAACAGATGGGAAAGATATCCAGCTCTTGAAAGGACAACACATTTATCCTCTGCCAGTGTTTCATTTATATTAGGTTGTCCTAAGGACATCCCAGGTACAGTTCAGAACCAGATTCACCTGCAGAGATGTGAATACGGGAATTTATGGGCTTTTATCCATGATAATTGATAAGATTTTAATAGTTGTTAATTACACAAAGCTCACGTAAGCAGCAAAGTGGAAAAGAGGAAGCCAAGATAGCCAGTAGGTTCACCTGCAGTTATGCCAAGAGCAGAGGCCATTCTCTCCTCACTCTCACATACGCTGCCTCTTGAAGAGGGACTTTCTAAAGTGACATCATCGCCATTTCTGCTGCTGTTTCAAGGAACAGTGTTATCAGAGAGTTCAAGTCTTCAACAAATGAGTCCCCAGACAGCTAAGCACGCACAAACCAGAGCAGTACTCACAGAGCACCTCTTACCTACGATCACAATATCAAATAATTCAAATAATGCCTTTAATCTGAAGAGAGTTCATTCAGTGAAATCACTAATAATAGAACAACAACAACATTAGCACAGTGCGTAGGTGCCTGTTTACAAGGGAACAAAGTCCAGCCCATAAGCAGAACCATCACCACCCAACCCTGAATCAGCATTGCATCAAAGAAACACTCCCAGGAACTGATTTCATTCCCACTTAACAGAGCATGTACTAAGCACCAAGTTCTTAAGGCCAGGCTGGACTGGGCTCTGAGCAAACTGATCCAGTGAGAGTGCCCACGGCAAGGAGTTTGGTAGTAGATGATCTCCGAGGTCCTTTCCAACCCAAGCTGTGCTGTGATTCTAGAAGACAGTGGCTGAGCCCTACTGAGTGACCATGGAGATCACCTAGAGCAGGAGCAAACACCCCGCATCTCGGTACTCTAACTAATGCGGATGTATAGAAGGAAGCACCAATGCCTGGGTTCTTTTGGGCCTAGGAAACACCATCTGCAACTGTGAAATTCACACGAGCACCGAGTTGGTAAAGAAAACAGATGGCAAACAGAAGCGAATGGTTAAACGTTCCCTCCACGGCAACACATGTGAAATCCCTTATTCCAATGGGCTGCAACAAACCTATGACTGTCAGTGCACATCTAATGTGGTGAAGAATTCCTCTTTGCAAGGAAATAAATCTGATTTTTATCTAAGCTGGCAGTAAACAGGGTCAACTATTTAACTGTTTCTGTGGCAGCTTCCCTATTGCTTTTCAATTCTGTGTTTAGTTTTGGGGTTGTGTCCTCTTAACGCCCAACTCAGCACAGTCACAGGTCACGAGGATGAGACCGAAGGTGAGGAGCCCCCACAGCAAACACTATCAGATGAGGAAAGCAAGGGTTTATCGTAAAGGGAGAGAGAGAGAAGCTCGGCGTCACCGGCACTGGATTTACTCTGCATGCTTTAGTCGAGTGATTTATACGGATTACACCACATTTTCCCTTTTTGTAGCTTGCCCTGATAATCACAAAATCTTTTTGTAATTTACATTAATAGCTCTGCAACCTTGTGGAAAATATTAAAAGAGACCTTTATATTTTTGGCCCCACATACTGCAGAGGACTGCAGGACTGCACACAATCAAGGCTCTTTTGAACCGTTCCAGAGGGTTTGGCAAGAACTGGAGGTACACCCAAAAATGTCATGAAGGACCCTGCAATGAATCCTGAGCAAAGCCGGTCAGTCAATGTCCAGGGCATGAGTTTTCTTAGGCCCAAGTCCGCAGCAAGAAAAAACATTACACATGCAAGTCACTTCCATTAGCTTCACTCAGCTGTTTTAATAACAGCGCTGCATGGTACAGAAGGGTCATTGACACAGTCAGAGAACCACAGGATCATCCCGGTTGGAAAGGACGTCCTAGATCCCCAGGTCAAACCGTCCCCACAAAAACAAAAACCTCAATCCCTGAGAGACTGACAAACACAACCTGACCCCCTCCCTGCTGCCACTCAAGCAGGGTGTGAAGCACCATGGCTACATGGTTCTCCAACACCTCCAGGGGTGGGGACTCCACCACCTCCCTGGGAAGGCCCTGCCAGTGCCCAACCACTCTGGCTGCAAAGAATTTCTTCCTCAGATCCAATCTAACCCTCCCCTGTCTCAACTGCAGACCAGTGCCCCTGCTTCTGTCAGCAGACACCAAGGAGAAGAGGCCAATGCTTGCCCCTCCACAACCTCCCTTCAGGGAGTTGGAGAAGGCAAGAAGCTCTCTCCTCAGCCTCCTCTTCTTCCAACTCACCCTGCAACTCAACCCAGTACTCGAGATGAGGCCTCACAAGGGCCAAGTACAAGGACACAAGAACTCCCCTTCTCCTGCTGACCACACTTTTCCTGATCCAGGTCAGGATCCTGTTGGCCTTCTTGGCCACCTGGGCATCCTGCTGGCTCAGACAAAGCCAGCTGCCTATCAGCACTCCCAGGCCTTTTCTGCCGGGCAGCTTTCAAGCCCCTCATCCCCCAGCCTGTAGCATTGCCTGGGGTTGTTGTGACTGAAATGCAAGACCCAGCAGTCAGTGGGTCCCGAGCTGGAGAATACTTTCAGAGCACGAGGATGTCACCACGGAAGAGCTGAGCAAAGCCCAGCAGAGGGAAGTGCAATATAGAACCCAAGAAAGGCCTGAGGTTTTGCTGGTAATTACTGTTCTGACCATGGACAAGAGTTCTTCTGTTTTCCCATTTTCCTATTTACACTTCCTTATCCTTCGCTTAGGGATGGGACGTAGTGGTGACCTGGCACTGCTGAGTTAATGGTTGGACCTGATGATCATAAAGGTCTCTTCCAACCAAAGGGATTCTGTGATCATTAACAGTCTCCCATCTTAGAGTAGGGTTTAGTGAGTGACTGAAAGGAAATCACAGAATTATTGAGACTGGAAAAGACCTCTGAGCTCAACCAACCCGGCCCCTAACATCACCAGATCAGCCACACCAGGGTACCAAATGCCACAGCCAGGCTGTCCTTCAACACCTCCAGACACGGGGACTCTACCACTGCTCTGGGCAGTCCAGTCCAGGCTCTGATCTGCCTTTCTGTGAGGAAGGGCTTCCTAACATCCAACCCAATCCTCCCCTGGCAGCTTCAGGCCCTGCTCTCTCGTCCTATCACTAGCTGCCTAGGAGAACCAGTCTGATGAAGCTCAATTCATGGCCTCAGATTCCAGCTGAACTGAAGGTGTCCTTTTCCCAAAATTCCCATCAGGATCACATGGCTTTATCCCTTCTGGAAAGGTAGACAGCTTTGGGTTTGTTCAGCTCCTTTTGTGCTGCCTTTGAGACTGCCAGGAAAAGCGGAATCAAAAGAGGATCTGTGACAGCCTTGGGTGCTGAGCACAGAGACCAGAGAGGTTCATGCTGCACTGCTCCAGGAATCTCCTTGGCACAAGGAGGATGAGGTAGAACTGGAAGCAAATATTTGCTATCACTAAGGTTTCAGACCTACAGGGTACGTGAAGCCAATGCCTGAACTTTCTGATTTGAGAATATAAATTTTAAGTTTTCATTGTTAAGCTAGAGCCAAGACTCGTTCCAAGACCTATAGCAGCTTCTTCCAGGGCCAAGAATTGGTAATTTGAGCGGAAAGCAAGGGACATCTGGAATAGTGTGTCCAGTTCTGGGTCCCTCAGTCCCAGAAGGACACAGAGCTGATTGAGAGAGTCCAGTGCAGAGCCACAAAGAGGATGAAGAAAGGGGAGCATCTCCCTGAGCAGGAAAGGCTGAGGGAGCTAGGTCTCTTGGGCTTGGAATAAAGGAGCCTGAGGGGTGACCCTATGAACTCTGATCAAGATGGAAAGGGTGGGCATCACGAGGAAGGAGCCAGGCTCTGCTCAGGGGCACCCAATGCTAGGACAAGGGGCACCGGGCATCATCTGGAACAGAGGTTCTACCTCTAGATGAGGAGAAACTTCTTCCCAGGGAGGGTCCCAGGGCCCTGGAAGGGGCTGCCCAGGGGGGCTGTGGAGTCTCCTTCTCTGGAAATGTTTTAAACCCACCTGGCCTGTTCCTGTGTGACTGGATCTAGGGGATTGGACTGGATGATCTTTTGAGGTACCTCCTGATCCCTAACACTCTCTGATACCTAAGATTTCCCCATACACATATTTCTGTTCACATGCAGTCAATCATCCCACAAATCCCTTCTTCCACTCACTTTGAGACTAGCTGGACACACAGTATTTGGACAACACAGCAGCTGAACACAGTGGAATAAGAAGAACACAACTGACTTTTACAGAGTGATCCAGAAAGGAGAAAATTCTCAAACAAAAGCCCCTCACTTTGCACCTTGGAGAGGGATCTCTTTCCCATGTATTAAATATTAAAGCAGAAAGAATCAGGAGAATAAGCCTAAAGGTTTAAAACTAAAGCCACAGGCATCAGCTCCACTCACAAAGTGTAACGGTGATCGCATGTGCGAGCTACACGCATGTGATGAATTAGCACCAGAGAACCAGGCTCTGAACTTTCTCTTGTTCTCGCTGTTCTGCATCACTGGGATTCCAGGATTTAGCTCAAACCTAACTACATAGGAGCAGGGTTGACTTCCAAACGTTTGCAATTCTTAAGATACTGGTTACCATTAACATCGGTCCAGCTCCAGAATCCACCCAAGCCTGAATTAATTCCATACTTAATCCTACTAATTCCAACCTCACCAGCGCAAGTATGCAAACCTTGTCCACACGCTGAACAAGAAGGAAAGGCAGAGTTTTCCCTCAGAATAAAATACCAACGATTAATACATCTCATGTTTATCTCTCTTTGGAGGAATACTTGTAATACACAGCAAGTCCGGCCAGAGCATTCCACGCCAAATCAAATACTCATATGAAAAGATGATTTCTGCCAGGTTCTACTTCCAAAAATTGGAAAAATGAAAGCATTTGCCCTCTTTCCATGAAAACCCAGAGCACTGGGCATCAGGAAACATGCTGTTCCCACCGACCTCCAGTAACAGAGACTAAAAATAATGATAAATAATAATAATTATTATTGTTATTATTATTTCAGAGTTATGGAAGTCACTTGATGCTTTCCACTGGGTGAGGGGAAGAAAGCAAAAGCAACTCCTTTTGATACTGAGAGCTGCCCAACAGATAACTGCATTGTATAACAACTCTGATTTCTTTTTCTTCCTGCACTGTCCAGCTGAAGACAAGATGCTTTTACCCCAGCCACAGAGCTGTGGAAAAGCTGTGAGAGCCGAGCAAGGAGAACGTAGAAGCAAATTCTTTTTCTTTTTAAAAAAAAAACTTGGGTCTCCTTTTCCCTTCCTTGATGTGAAACTTATCAAACTGATCAGCTTGTAAACCAGAAACTCAGAAACTAGTTGCTCCCAGGGAAGATGAAAAGCAGCGACTGCAGAAACACTTGAGAAAAAGTCTTTCAGAGGTGAACACTAGTGGAAATGCAGCAGGAGGACTCTGAGCCAGCAATGGGCTCTTGTGGCCAAGAGGGCCAACAGCATCCTCGGGGGGATCAGAAGGGGGAT